>CAEGAF010133152.1:0-12543 GCA_903067075.1 Micropoecilia bifurca | reverse complement strand
GGGGCCGGGAATCGAACCCAGAACCTTCTTGTTGCAAGGCAACAGCTCTACCAACTGCGCCACTGTGCAGCCATATACCTGAAATAAAGTAGTGAAATAAATCTTTAATAAAGCTTAAAGATTTCATTAAGCTTTATTACACTGTCAAATGATTTAATAAGAGTCATTAACAATTTCATTTACAGTTTTTCTTTTACCTCAACAAGTAGCACCAGTTTTGAATATGTCATTAAGTTTTATAGTGCCATTAAGTAAAGTGAAATAAGTAACAGTTATGAAGATGTCATTAAGTGTCATTAATATAAGTCTTACCTCAAGTGAAGTTAAACACACTGGACTACTTATAACTACCATCATAGCTGTAGAACAAACCCTTTGTACATTGGAATAAAACAAAAGATAACTTGTTCTAAGATAACAGAGGGTTTAACATCTGGCCAGTATATTGTTACTCTGAAATACTGATTGAAAAACTAAAACAGAATTACTTATTCTTCAACTTAAGAAAATAGGTTCTTTGAACAGTAACATTTAAAGTAATTTAAAAGTAACATAAATGCATCAACTATATATGCATTTAAACAAGCCACAAAGCCGGGAGTGCGGACCAATCACTCCTGACACCTCTGTGCTGCGCTATCTGAAGTTTGCCTTGGCACGTGTCCAATTTCACTTAAACTGGACACAGGCTGACCTGTATGGATATTTACATCAACCTCATCAAGAGAATGTTTCTTTGCAGAACGTTTCATCAAGGTAGGAGTCGAGAGCTGCACAAGCTCAAGGAGTCAAGAGTCAATGTGAACCACAAGTATAATTTATAGTTGTGCTGTTAGAGGTTCGTGTTGATGAGCGTTGAGAATGATTTATCTTTGTGAACAAAGAATTATGTGCATGCTGGTTTAATTTGTCCACTTAGTCAGCCAGAGTTAATGAGTGCGGAGATCTTAAAATCTTGTCCCATGAAGCTTGGACAACCAAAACTGTTTCTGTGGCGCTTATTAAACCCTCAACAGACACAAAATGGAAGAGCTATTAAGCCACATTAGAATAATTAAATTATATCTTCTGTTTTTGTTGTTGTGCAGCTCATCATGCAGGGCTGGTCCAAGGTTGCATGAGGCCTTGAGCAGAATTTGACGTAAGAGCCTCTTTTGCTGCTAAAACATCAGCACCTCCAACAACATTTCAACATAGATTTAGATAACTCTAGGAGAAGAGGGTAGTTTAATTGGCCAACCTTAAAAAGCAATTGGTAATAATTTATTGAGATGTATTTGTGAATAAACAGAGGTCAAACTCTTTGAGGATCAGATTGTAGCTGTGTTAACAAAATAATCTAACTATGAATATTAGAGATGTGCCGATCAGGTTTTTTCCTGCCGATTCCGATCACACATGAAGGCCGATCACCGATACCGATCACAATTATTATTTTTTTAATCATAAGCACAACCGGTTACATTATATGGGAAAAGGAACCATAAATTAACCGTAATTTAGACAAAAACTTGTTTTTAATAACTTTATCCAAGGAAAAAAAAAACAGGCATTGTGCAAATTTTACTGCTATCTGTAATACTATCTTTAACAGACTGATAACATATGAAAGTTCTGAAGAGGCTAAATAATAACGAGTCAAAATAAAACCTCTCAACATTGCCAAAACAATTCAAGTGTAAAACTTAAATTCAAAGGCAAATACAGGATCCATTACAATAAACAATCCTGAGTTATTGAATGAAAACGTCCTGTTAGCATGGCAGCTAGCCGATTACTACTACTTCTGGGGGGTTGTTTCTGACTGAGCAGAGTAATTATGCAGAAAAGAGAAGAGATCAATTATTTTTTTCAGAGATTATCTGTCACTCAGTGTGTTATAGTTCCGCATCACTTAGAATTTGTTGCTGCGCTTGTGCAGTGTGAAGGAAAGAGGAGAGCAGCTGGACAGGCAGGCTGAGAAATGAGATATAGGTGATCGGTATCGGCAACAAGAGCCAATGATCGGCGATCACCGATCATACACTTTTTTACGGAAATCGGCTGATTATGATCGGTGGCCGATCAATTGGCATGTTGAATATTCCACTGATTCAATGACGAAAAGGAGTCGGGTGGATTTTCAGATTAACTTTAGTGGATTAAGAATGAACAAATCATACTAATACATGACAGAGAGTCGGAACGTAACCAACATGCTAATGGCTCATTTTCGGCGGGAGAGCCAGCAACAAAAACTCTTCTTCTTTCGTCAAACTCCAGGCTCCTCCTTCACTAGTGCCAGAGCATCATGGGATACGCTTGTCAGATACTAACTATGAAATGGCAACTAAATCTATGAAGCAATTGCAACTAAATTAGTTATATTAAATTATAATATCCCAAATAATAAGTCCTAAGCAAATTCTAGTTAAATCAAACAAATTCTCAACATGGCACACCTCTAATGAATATTGTTCTTCAAGCTTTTACAAAGTAAACTTGCCAGCTCCTTAAAATCTTACATTTAAATGTTAAGGAATTTAAAATATTTAAATTTATGTATGCTGAAACCATACAATCAAATTTAATAGCATTGATATTCCAGGCCATAAACAAATGTTAAATTTCTATTTTTGTGGTTAGTATTAAAATATTAGCATTTATGGCCTGGGGGGCCTTCTGGAACTGCTTACTTAATTTGGATTAAATAGAAGTGCTAATAATTGATATTCATATTAATAGTGGGTTTTTTTTTTATCTGTTTTTAAGAATCGTTGTGTATTTAAATGGCATTTCACTTGCAATGTCTTCCAGTAACATTTTTCCATTTCCTGTCAACTTAACATCTTTTAATACAAAAATAAGGTGGGCTGCTGTTGGACTGCCTCAACGTCAGACCACCGGGCTTAGCAGGTTTTCTGGGGGAAACCCTTTATCTTATTTTTTTGATTTTTTTAGCTTTCCTGCTGCAGCATCAACCAGACGTTTGATTTGAGAGTCCTCTGTCGGGCGGAGCTCAAACTGGGCTACGTCTGTGAAATATTATTTCTTCATACTGTGTAGTGCCGGTACAACAGTGAGGGCAGAACCCAGCAAAATACACTCCAATGACTTTTAAATAATTTTTCTTTTTATTAGCTTCCTGACCATCATGCTCATCTGGGTGAGTGTTGGTAGTTGTGCTTTGTTTTACCTGTTGTCTGGCTGCGCCAAATATCTTTTTTTTCTGCAGTGAGCTTTGATAACTGACCATACTTGTTTTTTAAATGTCATTAAATTTGTTGTGTTGAAGCATTTTGGTCCTTCACTCCCAACGTATTTTAACCAAACTTACCCATTCACTCTAGGAGCGTTAAAGTTCCACATGACATGACTTAGAATTTGCTGCATAGTGATGAGTATGAGATACTTTGCAGCCTTCAGACCAGGTGTCTGGTCTTTGTGATCGGCAACAAAAGACAATGATCAGGGATCATGATCATATACTTTTTCACAAAAATTTGCTGATTATGATCAATTGCCAACAGATCAGCACACCACTGCTATCAATAAATGATCTGCAAACAGTGACAGCTTTTGTTCCCCAGATGCCGTCTGAACTCCTGTTACGTCTGGCCTCTGTCTTGTCTACTGACTTAACGGCTCTTAAGGGCAAAAAGGAGCAGTGAAACAAACATCTGTTTTCCAAAGAACAGGGATCTGATAGGTGGCAGTTAATTTTATTCTAGCTGATATTTTGTTGTACAGTGCTGCAATTACAATCAACTATGGTTTGGTGGAACACAAACTTGGACATCATGTTTTAAAGTAGACGTTCTCAACGTGGGCGGTACCGCCCCCCAGGGGGCGTTCAGAGGACCGCAGGGGGCGCTGGCGGACATTTTTACAAAAGGGGGNGGGGGCGCTGGGATGCCTTAGGGGGGCGTTTGGTCGAAGGTAAACTTTATTGTCAATAATAAAATAATGGTCAGTGCAAAGTAACCTGCAAGTTATTTGGTGGGGGCAGTGACGCAACTACACATTTACCGGCGCATAAATCGGCGCCCGTGAAGTTGCAACGCACTCACCCCCTCCCCCGGCAACAGATTTGTCAGACTCTACCCCCCGCCCCCTGTCAACCAAAACTCGCCACCTGTACCTCGTAACGTGCGCGAGGTGAAACCTGCAAACCCACTCTTTGCGCCACTAGGGGGCGTTGAGGGACCTGGATAAGGGCTAGGGGGGCGCTGGGCCAAAAAAGGTTGAGAAACACTGTTTTAAAGAAAGAAATATCTGACCGAGTCAAAAGCCTTCTATGCATCTAAACTCAGTACAAGAGTCTCTATTTTTTGTTGTACTACATGATTTAAAATATGCAAGATTGTCTTTTAAGATATGATGCTGAGTGTAGATTAATGAGAAATAATAACTTTTTTAATTTTAGCGAATGGCTGCAATGAAATGGAGAAAAATTAAAATGGGTCTGAATACTGATGTTGTTTGGATGACTATATTTCATCATATTTATTGTTTCATAGTTTCTAATTTGGTGTTTTGTAGATGGGATACTCAGGGAGACTTCTCTACAACTCATCCCTTGCCTTTGGTTAAAGTAAAGCTCTTTACAGAAAGCACTGGTGTCTTGGCTCTGGAAGACAAGGAACTGGGCAGGGTAAGTTCAAAAATTAAATGGAAATAAATCCTTGTGAATTAACCATTGATGGCTGAGAAGCTCCCTTCTGAAGCTGCTGCCCCCGCGACCCGACTCCGGATAAGCGGAAGAAAATGGATGGATGGATGGATGGATGGATGGATGGCTGAGTTAGATTAGTTGCTTTCTAAGGATATTTTTGGAATAATTTTTTTCTCTCCATGAAGAAAGGCAGCATGCTGTTACTTTGTTTGTTGTTGTTTGTTTTTGGCATGAGCAGAGTTTGGTTTTATTACGACACATTCACAGCTTCGGATGAGGAGCATGTCATATTTGTGTTTAGCAAATCAGGCAGATAATCGATCTCTGGGTGCTACAGATGCAGCAGACAGGAAGAGCTGTAAAGGTGGAGCCAGCTGCACAGTGCATGCATATCAAAGTAGAGGTGCATGAATGTTTAAACAGATTAATAGAATTTGAATAGAACACATAAGAAAGTGGGGTTGGTTGCCAGTCTGCAACATGGAGACGACACCTGAGAAATGAGCACAAATCCTCAATTTCCTATCTGGTAGTTTTGCCAAGAAAACATGCAGAACAGAATTTTGAACACATTTGTTTTGTCAGCAGTGATATTTACTAAAACTAATCCCAGAACAAATCAGGAAATTGTAATGTTTCAGTCTTAATTTTGTACTAAGTCTGGTCATAGTCTGGATCTGAATCACTGAAAACATAAAATGTGAAAGTGAAGGTCATCAGGTGACATAAGGTCAGTTCTGGGTTGAACAACATTTTTAACCAGATCCAAAAAATGATTAGCAACTGGCTCTGTTGGAAGCTTCCATTGATAAGCATAGAGTGGCACAGTTAGAGCCCAATGCCCAGCTGTATAATACATTTCAGAATCTGTGAAGTCTCCGGGAGTGATTACACATATCCCTTCTGCAGTTAAAACAGGATTAATATTTAATCTGCACATCAAATCTCTGACCAGAAGGAGGATTAATCATAATTAATTAAACACCAAAATGAATGTTTTAATTATAACCCACAGTTTGTGTTGCAAGTTGCAACCAAGTGGAACAGAAA
The DNA here is from genome assembly GCA_903067075.1 of Micropoecilia bifurca. Lineage (NCBI taxonomy): Eukaryota > Metazoa > Chordata > Actinopteri > Cyprinodontiformes > Poeciliidae > Micropoecilia > Micropoecilia bifurca. The sequence goes on along the minus strand of CAEGAF010133152.1, from coordinate 6,839 downwards.
CATTTTCTTTCTCCATGTTACCAGACGCTGAGACAGAATATGTATACCTCCCACTAGGTTTTGGTGTTTCCCCTAGCAATTTTGTAGACGGCACAGAATGTGTAGCTCCAGAATCAACAATAAAATCAACATATTTTCCTTTAACAGACATAATTAAAACAGACATTTTTTTGAAAGTGGGGAAATGGTGCATGTTCCTGTCAAAGTTTTCTTCCTACTTTCTAAGTGTGTAATGGCCTTTCTGAGTAATGTATTTGGATCAGTTGAAGCTGGCACCATTTTAACATGCTTTGGATGAAGCAGTGTGTATGTGGAACCTCAATCTCCTTGGCAGTGCCCTCCAAAAGTGGTGAGGCGGTTCAGCCCAGGGTGCAAACCCTAACCCTAACCCTATCAGTCCACCTTGGTTGTCCGCTGGCGATTCATTGGGCAATCGTTTTTCCAATGTGCAAGTTTTCCACAGAGGTGACACACACACGATCCGGGCCAGAATCGACCCTGTCCTCCATCACATTCCCCGCGTCCACCAAGGCCTCATCCATACAGTTGGGTGTAATCTTGATGGCCAGAAAGCATGGTCGGGGGTGCATCATGTAAATTTGTGTTTCTTCTCTTCTTGCTTTCAGTCACTACATCATGTCTGTGGAGGACATGTCTTTCTAAGTCCTCCAGCTTCATGCCAGGTCTTCAGCCATGGCATGAAGCACATGCTGGTAGGACATGCTGGTTACAGCTGCAACCTCAGGGAGCAGTCCATCCATTATGTAGGCAGAGAGGAGTTTTTCCCAGGCTTCAGGAGTTTGAGGAAGGTTTCCTCGTGGTTTTGTCAGACCAAAATATTTGTTACAACATCCCATATTTGACGTAAGAACTCTGCAGCTGGCCCATCTGGGCAGTGTTTGACACACTGCAGAGCTGTGGTGTCGGTTCGAGCTGGAAACTTTGTTTTTATGCTGTCATAGAGTTCCTTTGCAGCAAGATGATAATCATTATTGTCTCCATGAAGCCTGCCTGTCAGGTAAGGCTAGCCATGTTGCCGGGTTTCACTTTTTCAGCCAAAATGTAATATATTTCTGCCCCAGTTGGACCTCCACCTGTCCAAGGTTTACACACCATCACTGGGCCAGTTGGTCCTGAAACTTCAAGCATGGGAGCAGGAACCGGCACCTCACACAGGCCTAAATATTATTTTCAGCATTAAGTAGCCTTGGAGCCTTTTTTCTAGGTGTATGTCTTCTGGTTTTGGATGACACAGGCTCATCTTGTGGTTTTCTTTAATTCTGGCTTAATTACTTGCTGAGGCTGGGACTGTCCTGAAGCTTCAGCCTGGAAACCTGGAGCAGGTAGTGCAAGTGCCGGTGGGCCAGTTACTGGTTAGCGACCTCATGGGGGTGCAGAAATAAAATTCCAGATCCATCAGGTGAAGGGCCTGCAAGTCCACCTGTAAATATACAGTTACAGAGATGAATAACCACTGATGGTAGAAGAGGGCATGCATTTTAGAACTTAACTATATATAATTTCACAAGCACTTTTGAAAACAAGCCAAACTCTGTGTACAACCTAACCCACACCCACATAGAAGACATTATTATGAAACTAGGGAAAGTTTTAAAAAATTGCTTGGACAAAACCATTTTAGGAATTTATGTGAAAAATGTGAACCCTATATTTTGAAAGAACAAAAGCAACAATATTTTTGAAACAAGATATAGAAGGTAGTCACGGGATGTGATAACATTTTATTTGAAGGGGTGTGCATAAAACTGGCATGACACTGTCATAAACATGACATAACACCTGTTATGTTTATGACAGTGTAAATAATGTTTATGACAGGGTAATTAATGACACTTTTAATTCAAAGTTGCTCTAAAAGTTGCATTTAAAGTCCATAAAAAATGCCAACTTTGGATGATTTTGTAAATGATGATAATTTATTGCAAAGTTGGCATTTTTAATGGACTTTCAATGCAACTTTTAGAGCAACTTTGCATTAGATGTGTCATTATTTACCGAATGACACTTCATGACAACTGTTATAAACATTCATAAAGACTTCTTTATGTTCATGACAGGTGTTGTCATGTTTTTGACAGTGTCATGTCAGTCTTATGCACACCCCTTCAGATAAAGTGTTCCCAGGAATTTGATGAAGGCTGTATATTTCTGAAGAATTTGTTTTTGAAAATATGAGTACCAGTAAACAGTGGTGATGCCAAGGCATGAGACAGAACTGGGCAAATATAGGGTGCAATAGGCTATAAGTATTTGCTTGTTGAGATACAGTGAAGAAAAAATATTTGGCATGATCATTTCCAGGATAATGCTTGTATTTCTTCACCCGCTTTTAGGTGGTCTTGATCCCCACCACCAGTGGTCCAAAGCAGGCTGAGTTCCACCGGATGGTGGTCCCTAAGAACAGCCAGGACACAGATCTGCAGATCAAACTGGCCGTCCGCATGGACAAGCCTCCCAACATGAAGCATAGTGGGTGAGTTCATTTCATTGTCTGTGCTGCATTGATAAGGGAAAGGTATTTACTGCATTGGCTTCTCATGTTCAAGCAGGAAATTGTCTGTCACACATCAGATTTTGTGAAAACACAAAAAAACCTTAGAAACCACTGTTAAAGGGATAAATCTCATGCAGGACCTGAGCTTGGTAAAATGAAACCTGTGTAACAATCAACTTGACTTCAAGCATAAACTAATATTACAAGGGCCATCTGTCCCAGGTATCAAGGACAATTGGAAAACAACTCTTAAAATCACTAAATAAATATTAAAATACTTTATATGGATAATTGTTGATTAAAACATTTAATAGCAACAATGACTGATTATAATGAGAAAAACAGTTGAGCGTTGGCAGTAACCTCTCAAAATAATATCAGTTTAGACTTAAAAAACTCAGCTACCATTGGGCAGCGGGACGAACTCTCATCCTTAAAGGGAATTCAGTTTATCACCAAAATTATAGTAAAATCATTTAATTTAAGTAGAATGAAGTCCATAATGGAGTCCCATACTCTCAAACAAACAAAAAAAAGAACCTTCTGAAAATATTTCCCGATATTTTTGGGATTTTGATTTGGGTCAAAATCCAAAACGGCAAAATCCTTCCTAAAAGGTAAGACCACAAAAAGCAGGTCAAATAGGAAAGGTCCAACTCTCACTTGTTCTTCCTCTGGGTGCCATCCTCTCGTGCACAATGGCCTGGACTGCATGGGCTCCAAACTATTTCTGATCCCCGTTACAATTGGGCAGTGGGGTGAACTTTCATCCTTAAAGGGAATTCTCACTCTGCACAGTCCTGATTGTGTGTGCAGTGTCAAGAAAACCCGACATCATCCCACTTCCTCATGCTGGAGATTTTAGGTTAAAAGTAACAATACATAAAGTTACCTTGAAAGTTAATCACACAAGTAACATCTAGACTAGCGGTTCTCAACATGGGCGGCACCGCCCCCCAGGATGCGTTCAGAGGATGGCAGGGGGTGCTGACGGACATTTTACAAAAGGGGGGGCGCTGGAATGCCTTTGGGGGGCGTTTGGTCGAAGGTAAACTTTACACCTTAAATGCACAACAATACCAATTTAGACTTTGAGCAACTTGGTAAAACTGTATTGTGTAACATTAAATCATGCTTGGCTCTGCAAAATGGCAGCTCTTCTATTCAGTGTTTGTAGCTTCTGTTAGCTTCTTGGCGCAACTCCGTTCTCCTGTTACTGGTAGCTAAAATCACGATACTCACTGTGTCTCCCTCTGAGAAATGAACCTATTTAAATAAAGAAATCTCTCCTTGGGTGATACCACAATATAGAGCGTTCATTTTCTAGTGTTAACACCAGCGTTGTAAGTGGTCCGGTATGAAACGGGGGTGATAGAACAACGGTACCACAGCACTTTAAAATTTCAATAATCAGAATGCAGAAATTGTTTCCGTTGTTTTAAAAGGTTTAAGTCAGTCTGCCTTTTCCCCATCAATACGCCCTGAACCTTAGGGGCTTAAACAAAAAAAAAAAAAGTAGCGCACATTGTGCAAAACTCTGAAACAGGAGAAGCGGGACATAAAACGGAGCGACAAACTAGATGTGAATTATGGCATAAAAACAGAGAATCCAACGCTGAACAATGAAAAATCAACACATGATGTGAAACACATGACGATAAACGATAAAATAAATGTAGCAACGGGAAAGAAACTAAAGTGGACATAGCAATAAACTAGGAGAGGATAATACTAATCAAAGGAAACTAAATGGAAATGAATGAAGAACAAAATGCAAGAACAAACTAAAGTAAATACAGAGGAATAAACTTGCAGGGCAAGACCTTTTGAGCAATAATTAATAGAGAAGACTGTATGGCAAGAATAAACAGACAAAAGGTAAAATAATATTGTTCAAGTGCCATGGGTTTGTTGAGACCACATTTTGTACTGAGAATAAATATATCTTACAGACCATAACAGTAAAGAACTGATCACTTACTTATGTTTTTAATTATATTTGATATATTTATTTCTTCAATATTATTTTTCATGTCAGTATCAGTGTCATGAGGCTGATGACTCCATGACACTTTCAATTTGACTCATTAGGATTTGATTAAAAACCAGATTTGTTCTTTGTAATCTCTGTCCAGTAAAACTATTAATCTATAAATCAATAGACGGGTCTATATAAAGATATCATCCATGTTTCTGTCTCCTATTTGTGTGACATTAAAAGGACCTGGAACTTTAGTTTTTCCACTGAAAGCTCTGGTTTGCTCAATAAATACCATGTGGGTGAAGTTTTATGGATGATGCTCTGATGTCCCATTATCCTGAAGGCAGCACAGAGCTGCACCACCAGAAACGAACAGAAACACTGAAGAGAGGAAGAGTTATGATTAATGTAGTTACAGTTCTATCCATGTTTTAAGGTTGCAGAGCTCAGTCGTTAGCAAATAGTTCAAATTTAAACTGGCATGTTGTTCATCTTTTATTTGATCATTTTGTGGAATATTTAACAACTATAAAATGGCAAAGAATAAGAATATTTTTTCCACTCTGATTGGCTGCTGTTAGGCCTACCGATTTTAACTTGAATGTTTATTGCATTTTTTGTAGACGCCTGTGAAAATAATTTCTATTCCCATGACTTGTTTGTTCTCTGGGAATTTATTTTGATGACAAATACAGAAACAAGCATAAAAATCAAAACATTTACAGTAGTGATAGTAATATTAATGATAAAATAATGGTCAGTGCAAAGTAGCCTGCAAATTCTTTGGTGGGGGGGGTGAGAGACCTGGATAAGGGTTAGGGTGGCGCTGGGCCAAAAAAGGTTGAGAAACACTGATCTAGACCCAACAGTAGACTCAGACTTTAATAAAATCAATCTGGTTGTGTGTGTTGTTTTTGTCTCATGCAAACTTTGCTTTAATTCTACTTATTTTTTCTGTATAATCATAAGAAATTAAAGTCAGGCAGAAAGAGTAAAGAGTGGCATGGAACAGGAACAGCAGGCTTCCTAAGAGAAGAGGAATTAAGTTTCCAGCTTGCAGATTCATGAAATAGTCTTTATTTCAAAGCATAAAAGTTTTAAAGAATTAAGTCTAAACATTTTGAGTAAGTGAATAAGACCTAAAGTAGAATACTTAAATTAATATTTGCTTACTTATAAGAATACTTATACTTACACTTGTGGAAATACTTACAAGTAAACCAAGTAACTGTAACTTTTGTATCAAATGATTAGAATAATGGATTATTCTTGGTTTCTTTTCAGAACACCATATGTAATAACTCACATTATGATTATAATAAGAGAAACTAATAAGTTATGGTTATAATATTATAAATGAATGCTGAATCAAAGAGAAGCTAATAAGGATATAAATGTGATTCTGACATTGAACCTTGAGATGGTATAGAATGTGTAACCTTGATTAAAGATCACTGATGTTGTGTTGGAGGTAGATGGTAGGTAGGTTAGGGGAAAAGATAAATTGATGGGAGACCAGAGATGACCAAGGCACTTGTTGTTTAACTTAAACTTTCCAAAGAAAGGGTGTGCAGACAGCCGTTGAGCAACCATGGGCCATTAGAACAGACATCATGTCATAATGTCTCCAAGACAGTGACGGATATGAGATCATCTGTCCAACCAGTCAGCCAATGAGACAGGCACAGCAACAAAGCTAGCCAATGCAAAAACACCAAAAGGGTAGATAAACCCTATAGAAGGTAAGTGCAAAAGAGGAACCTTTGGTTGGATCCTTCAATCAGCTTCGAGCCAAGATCAAAATGAACAAAGCTCTGCAGCTGAAGAAGAGCCGGGGCCACAGAGCTTAAGACTGTCCTGCGCATGGGGACCAACCCGTTAGCCCCGCAACATGTGGCTTCAAATTGCACTTCTCTCATCAGCTGGGTTCAGACCCCAAAGACAAAAACCAAGGCAAAGATGAAGATAAAGGCAAAGACAAAGAAAAAAAGGCAAAGAGGAAGAACTGGTGCATTCCTTCCATGAGACCAGCTCTTCTACAGTCATCGCCAAAAGTTTTAAGAATGATTCAAATGTTAATTTTTACAAAGTCTACTGCTTCAGTTCTTATAATGGCAATGTGCATATTCTCCAGAATGTTATAAAGAGTGATCAGCTTAACAGCAATTAATTGCAAAGTCAATTTTGGCCTAGAAAATGAACTTTATCCCCCAAAACACATTTCAACTTCATTGCAGCCCTGCCTTAAAAGGACCAGCTAACATCGTTTCAGTGATTGCTCCATTAACACAGGTGTGGGTGTCGATAAAGACAGGGCTGGAGATCAATCTGCCATGATCAAGT
>CAEGAF010133150.1:0-12034 GCA_903067075.1 Micropoecilia bifurca | reverse complement strand
CAGACAAAATGGGTGTCAATCAACTCGGCTACGTTTGTGCTGGTTTGTGCAGCAAAAATTTTCATTTGTGCTGCTTTCCCTTTGAAGATATTAATGAAAATGTAAAGGTCAAAAGGTCAACCAGCCCCCCCACTTTTATGAAATCAAACAAAATTGGTGTCAAACATTAGTGCTACGTTTGTGCTGGTTTGTGCAGCAAAAATTTTCGTTTGTGCCGCTATCATTTTAAAGATATAACGAGTGCCGGCTGGTTTTACTGCTGTTTCCGACTGAAGAGGCGACTAGCTTAGTTCCATTTCTTTGCTTAATAACTGGTATAAGATTTTTCTTTCCCCCTAAGATGCCGTATTTGTTACCTTATAAACACGTGACAGATCCCCCTTTCCATCGACACACAACCTCATTACATGCTCATTTTATGTGACAAAAATTCTAAATTAAAACTCCTGAAACTGTATTATGGTCTGCAGTCATGGATGTATTTGCTGCAATAAAATAAAATAAAACAAAATTAAATTAAATTAATATTGTTAGTGAGAATGCTTTACAGTCTTCTATTTCTTTAGCAGTTCATTTAAACGTATTATAATTTTATTTCACATTAATTATACACTTACTCGTCATCATTACAATTACTCTAAATATTGTGGGATATTTTATGGTGTTTACATCAACCTAAATAAAAACAAAACTGCAAATATATCCTTATGGAAATACAATACGCTCTTGTTATTATTGTAGCCTATCATGAATTGACCTAAGACAAATACAATTAATGATTAGTGCTTATTTTATAAACTATGGGAAAAGGGAAATAATTTTAAAACGTACTTATAATTCCTTTTATTTTGTTTGGCTTAAAGGTAAAAAAAAAATGTAAAGGGTTAACTCTGACAGGCGAAGGTATCATGACGTCACGGGTGTAGGTACCGCTGACAGGTGTGTCCATAGGTGTTTTCACTGGCTGGTTTGAACGAACCTCACGAAGCCGTCGAACAGGAAAATCTGCAATACAACACCCGCCTGGGGAGGCAAGTGAAATAAGGTCGTAACTTTCTCGGACTCCATCGAGTTCGCGTCGAATTGTTTTACAGTTTACAGTAATAAATAAATAAAATAAAAGAAGAAGAAGAAGTCTGAAAAATGAGTAAAATATCGAAGCTTTTCAAAGGGAGCGCCAGCTCGGGTTCATCGTCCAGCTCTTCCTCCAAGTCCAAACACCACCGGTCGAAAGGAGGACCGAGTCCGCAGGAGGCCATCCACAGACTCCGGGAAACCGAGGAAATGCTGACGAAGAAGCAGGAATACCTGGAGAAAAGGATAGAGCAAGAAGTAGCCACAGCCAAGAAGCACGGCACCAAAAACAAGAGGGGTAAGGTCTTCATTATGGGGTTTCTAGGAAGGATGACACCTGCTTTTTCTGCATTTAAGTCACGTTTAGTAATATATTAGAGCTTAAACTCTCCTATGAGTTGTTTTGAATTTCTTCCTCTTAAGTCACAATCACATTTTTAGTTCAAGTCATGTAAACAGACAGGGATAACAATATGTTACTTTAAAGTGAGCTTTTGTCATTTTACTTTGTGATAATTCAAATTACACAACGAGCATGAATGTGAAGGTTTCTTGTCCAATTTGTCTCAGATATTGTCCTTTTCCTGTATCTGGTTTTATAAACTATATTAAAAACGCAACCATCCATTTCTCCTCCTCGTCTTAACTTAAGTTTAACCTTCTGAACATGAATTTCATTATCAAAATCAGCACCTTTTCTCACAATTAACTCAGAATCGTTCCAGTATGAATTTATAACAAGTTTAACCTGAAGGCATCCATTGTTTTTATTGCACCCCTGTGAATCCAGCTGTGCAAACTGGAGGTCCGACCTCAGAATGTTAAAGAAGAAAAGAAAGAGGCCAGTAAATGAGAGTTTTGTCTTTGAACGAAGAGGCGATGAATCGATCTTCAGCAGGATGATGCCTGAGAACCACAAGATGCTTAAGTTACATCCCTAAAAGAGCTTAATCAATAATGTCTTTGTCCTTTTGGTGGAGGCAGATGGAATGCAGTATTGGATTGCTGAAAACATGGCCTTTATAACATTTCCTGCTATTCTTATCTGCATGACAAATTGTAAATGATCCAAAAATGTAGGGATGGATCATGATGGAGAAGCAATTCGCCACAATTCCTCCTTCCTGTGGAGCTCTACCCAATGCAAACATGTTTTCTTCGCTGCATTATCTGTGAATAAAAATAAATGCAGCAATGTAAAGGGAGGAACCCCGTGTCTGGTCTTTGGACACACCCGACGCTTGTCCGACAGATGATGGAAAGGGATAAACGTGACTTCCAGGGTTTTATCACAAATCATCACCTGAAGTATTCTGAGACGGATTAATTTTCTGCAAGTGAATGCAAAGTGTAGGAACCCTCTTTAAGCCTGCTGACTGACAGTGTGCAGCAACAAGTCAGGAATTGCATCTGTGCTTTAGTCAATTCTCCATGAATTTGTAGAAAACACGGGTCTCTCAGGCACGCTGATGAAATGTGTAGCATGAACCAAAGGCTCTGAAGATTCTCTGCTCTCCTGCCCACTTTAGCAACAGCTAAAATGTATTAATAAAACTAAATAAACTCTGGCTGCAAACAAAACATATTTCTCCAGATACTGACCTGGAATCTTGCTGTCAGCATGAACCCATCTAATACTGGACTTTCATAAATCAGAGGCTCATCAAAGATAAAGATGTAATTCCGTTTTAAACAGGACAATACATATTGAATTATTGTAATGTCTAGTTGTTGATGTTTATTTTGTCAACATTTGAATGTGGAACTGCTTTTCTTCATTATTCAGCAGAATGTCAGGTATTTAAATCCATCGACCTTGAACTCAGTCCATTTCAGGTACAAATGAGTTTTTTCCCCGAGGTAAATACTTTATGGTATTTGTAGAATAGATGACTTTTTTTCCAGTTGCATAACCCATTTAGTGTAGTCATGAAGGTATGGCTGGATGTTGCCTTTCATGATTACATCACATACAGCAATTTGTCCAGATCCTAAAGCAACCTCAGCCCATCACACTTAAACATCAACGAGACGTTTTAGCATTGAATGAGATGGATAATCAATTTCGTTTATGACATCAGTGACAACAAAGTACTATAAACTGTGAGGGCAGTATTGTGTTTTTGAATTCCTAACCGTTCAAAATAACCTTTGTGTACTTTTACTTTAGTAACAGGTACATGCCGAGATGAACTGATCTTTAAGAATTAATGTGATTTTCTTTCTCCTCTTTCTTTTTGTTTACATGGTTTGTTTTCTCCGGAACAGCTGCGCTACAGGCTCTGAAGAGGAAGAAGCGCTTGGAGCAGCAGCTGACCCAGATCGACGGCACGCTGTCCACCATTGAGTTTCAGAGGGAGGCCCTGGAGAACTCGCACACCAACACGGAGGTCCTCAAGAACATGGGCTTTGCTGCCAAGGCCATGAAGCAGGTCCACGAGAACATGTAAGGAACTGGGCACAAACTATTTTAAACCTGTGTGCGTTTCGGGTGGGTGCATCACCTGATTGATGCGTAGAGAAACTCTCTCTTTTTTTTTTTTTTCCTTTCGCAGCATTCGGATAATACAGTAAATACTGTACACCAGATTCGAATTTGAACTTGCATCGGTTGTATTTCATCTTTCTCAGGGACGTCGACAAGATTGATGATCTGATGCAGGACATCACAGAGCAGCAAGATGTGGCTCGGGAAATCAGCGAGGCAATATCCGGGCCGTTCGGCGAGCAGTTTGATGAGGTTTTTCAGTTTTCTCCACCTGCATCTTTAGATGGGTCTTTCATTTGTTTTTGTTTTTTTTTACTCATGTTGCAGATCTTTTAGCTAGTTCTTGCTTTATGCTTGTTAGGATGAGCTCCTTGCAGAGCTGGAGGAGCTGGAGCAGGAGGACCTGGAGGAGAGCATGAAGAGTATGGGAGGACTGCCGAGCGTTCCCAGCTCCAAACTGCCCTCAACACGCCCCAGCCGTGCAAGTGAGTCCATCACACAAGCTTACATGATCACGTTTGTAGTTTCAGTGCCCTGCAAAAGTGTCGTACCCTTTGATCAAGTGTTTTAATAGCATAGGCCAACAAAACGTATAGCATTATTGTGAGGTAGAAGGTAAATGATCATTTTCAAACCTTTTGCTACTTATACTGAGGAGTAAAGACCATGTGCAATACAGTTTATGTTGGTCTGTCACATAAAATACAGTGAATCTGTTGTAATTTGATCAAGTGTATAAAGGTTTATGGGGTGCGAGGTACTGTATTTACTTTAGGAATTAGTGTTACTTCAGTTCTAAGTCACAGTACATATTTATAACTTAATAGAACTTCATACAAAGTAAAATATTGTGCAGCAAGTAGATGAGCCATTTGGTTACAGAGGCCTAAACAATTGAATGACAAGATATAAAAAGTTAAGGTTATCTAAGAATGTCAAGATGTTTGTTTTATCTGCCTCACACATTGGAGGTAATTAATAATAATCTCAGCTCATTATAGAAAATACAATTAGAATAACCTCATTTAAATTAACGTTTCATCTTCTTTTTGCTTTTGCTTTTTTTCTAGCAACAAAGAAAAGGGTTGAGGACGACGATGACATGCGTATGCTGGCATCATGGGGAGTTTAACGAAGAGAAAATGTCATTGAACATTGTTATGACAACTTTTTGTATTTACTTGTCACTTTTTCAAGGTTGTTGAAGGTTTTTAGGGAAATTGAGAATGATTTTATTATTAATGGCTTTTTGATTAATGATCTAAAAGCAAAGGAATTCAACAATAATTTAGGTTTAGGTTTTTTTGTTAAGAGTATGCTGCACTCATGTTTTTTTTGTCTAACAAGGATATACTTAATGCTATTAATCCAAGGGCAGATCTGCTTCTTCTGCAGTTGTACATAAATGCAGATTCAGCCTAAATGTTGTAAATAACATTATAATCTCTATCTAGCAATAAAACTGACTCCTACACATTGTATCAAATTACTTTATGAAAAATGACTTTTAGCATTTCTTTGCGACATGGTGGAGTGGAAGAAGCTTCTGGCTGAACACACTGCATCAGGACCAGCTTCTGGAACAGAAGTCCTCAAATCCAGGCCTGAAGACCAGGAGTCAGTCATACGACTGCTTCAACACACTTGAGTCAAATAATCAGACCATTTTTTTCTCTGAGTATCCCATAAATAAACAATATTTGTTTATTTTTTATATATATTTTACAAAGGACGCCAAATAAAAATTTGTATCCTCTGTAACATCCACGTTTGAGCAGTTTTTTTTCATATACTTCCGGTCTCCTTTTGTTATGCTTTCACTCTGAAAGGGTTGACCGGAAGTAGCGGTGACGTTACGCTTTTTCCGGTAACTTGTGTCATCACCAGGAGGAAGTTCTTCGAAGATCGAGGTACCCGAAGTGAATAAACCCCCTAAAGAAGACTTTATCCCGAGACAAAACTGACGATGGCCGACAACACACCGAAAGAGACAGAAGGTGAGGCTAAAGCAGCCTCTGTCCGCTTCATTTATGAACTTTTAAAATTATTTATCGTCACCGCGGTTGGTAAAATTAGCATTAAAGTTAGCAGACAGTTTTAAACTAAAGAAACGAACAGAACTTGGGCACGTCTTCCTATTTCCTGTTGCTATTAAACGACTTTGTTTCAACCTTAGAACCAAATACCGCTGCTTAGCTTGTGTTCATGAATAATTAACTTCTTTGACGTTGTAAAGTGGTTCACTAGGCAAACATTTCAACAACAAACTCATATTTAGATAGCCAAATGTATGCAGTTCATCGAGGATTTTACACAATATATTCAATCATTTCATATTTCGTATAGGTGACCGTTATAGTATTAAGTTCTTTCTTGGTAATTCAACTTTGAAAAACAAATTACTAAAGGGTCTTAATTTAAAACTCCTACAACAAGTCTTTAAGGATTCAAATATATTCTGAAAAAAGGAAGTTTTAGATATATTACCAGGAAATTGGGCCTTTAAGGAGCCTTACTTTTAGGGGACAGGAAATAGGAGTAGCCTTAAAACTAATGGGAATTTCCTTATTGTGAAAAATGCCCTTAAATAAAGTCTCAACAACTTATATAATGTGTTCTTTTCTCTTTAAGCTAAAGACCAAAGTGATTTGACTACAGTAATGATAGAAGTAATAATAAAATAAAAACTATTTACACATTATCACTTGAATAAAGGTAATGACTTATATTTGTATTATTTGCTTATGTTATTGCAGAGTATCCAGACTGATACATGTTGCTCTCTGGGTGTTATTTATTCGGTTCTCTTATTGACAACAAACAGAATAGTTTGTTGTGAACATTTACCCAACATATTACCGGAATAAACACCAGCATTGTGATTATATAGTTCCTACGAAGTCTTGGATACCATAAAAACCAAAACCAAATCTTGCTTTTTAGATTTGTACAGATTTGGTTGTAGTAGTAAAGATTTATTAACTAATCCGTTAGAGATTTAAATCTGCTAGTTTTCTTTTGATTAGTGTTGCTGATTAGAGATTGGCACGTCAGATACTGAGACATCAGATTTTTTTTGTATTTTTCATGTTATCTTTAAAACAAAAAATACAATAAATCTACAGATATTCTTTGATGAATCTATTGACATAATCTTGTAGTTTTCCAATTTTTTTGTTAAATTAAGAACTACTTCAGGTATCAAATAAGCTGCATCATTTTTTTCTCCTGAAAAAATGAGAATCAGTAAAGAAAAGTGGGAATTTACTTTGACTATAGCTCACCAGATTGGTGCATCTTTAGATGCAGGAGATTAGGAAAACAGTTCCACTTTAAGATGTAGTTGTTTGATAAAAGTCAACTTGCACTAAACTTAAACTCATTGGGTTCTTTTAATAATATGTTAATTTTATGAGGTAACAAACACAAAACAGACAATTCGTAATGATTTTTTAATAAAACAATTTTCATATTTATTGTCAGAGTAAAACAGAACAAATACCATCTACATTTACACTTGGAAGTTGTATTATATATAGAGCCATTATTCAAATTTCCATATTGAATGATTTCAAGAAAAAATATCTAACTGCAGTAATTATGCTGAATTTTCTGAAAGTGATATTGATTATAAGTCATTTTGATTTTCTTTGTAAAGATTAATCCCCATCCAGCCGACCAACAACTGATATTGTTTTTGGCCTGTTTTTGGAAACACATTTCACTTTCAGAAATGTCAGTTATTTCATTATTTTCATCACCATTTCATTTTTCCAGGAGGATTGTATCTAGGTTCTTTTATTTAGAAATCATGAAACACATTTAGAAAGTTTGTCTGCCCTTTCCAAGTTGGAGCTTTGTTATTGAAATATTTTTAGTAAACTGAAAAAAATGCTAAGCTAGGGTATCTACCAGAGAACATGACCTTATTATACAGATAATATTAGCTAGGTATTCCTAACTCAAGTTATTCTAAATTTAACTGGTGTTTAATGTGACATAACTATAATAACTATTGTAATATTATGACAGAAGTAGGAATATGGCAATTGTTATTTTGTAAAATCACGATCTATATATTTTTGCTGATATTTTCTGTTTTAAAATTTTGTGTAAATGCTAAACCATAATGTTTTTATATGACGTATGAGGATTTTTTTACACCTATCTTCCTTAATAGTGATAATACATCGCACATTTTTGAATGAACTAGAAACCAATTTCTAGTTCATATGACAATATGATAGAAATGAGTCATATTGTTATATATGACTACTTGCTAAAGTTCTTCCTTGGTTATTAGATATTGCCCGCTCACACTAACTTGTGCAACCTCTCTGATTGCAGCCAAAGATGCTTCTGGTCCAGAGAAAAAGACCCAAGAGACAGCAGCTGCAGAGGTTCCAGCAGCTCCAGCCATAGACCCGCCATTTCTGCCTGAAATCCGCCTGGTGGTGTTGGGGTGGAGGTGGCCGGGGAAGAGCCTGACAGCCAACACCATCCTAGGCAGAGAGGAGTTCCACCTGGAGCGAGCGGCCGAGTTCTGCGTCACCAGGGAGACGGAGGTCGATGGCCGCCAGGTGGTGGTGGTGGACACTCCCGGCTGGTTCTCCGCGCAGGACACCCCGCCCTCCTATAAACAGGAGCTGGTCAGGGGCGCCTCTCTCTGCCCTCCGGGTCCTCACGCCTTCCTGCTGATCATCCCGGTGGGCATGTTCACGGAGGTCGACCGCGCACGCATCGAGGAGAACGTGAGCCTCTTCGGGGAGCACGTGTGGAATCACACGATCGTGGTGTTCACTTGGGCGCAGGTGTTGAAGAAGATCACCCTGGAGAGATACATTCACAGGGAGGGCAAGGATCTGCAGTGGGTGTTGAGGAAGTGTAAGAAGAGGCTGGTACTTATTAACAACAGCATCTTCGGGGACAATCCCCAGGTGGGAAAGCTGATGAAGAAGGTGGAGAAGATGGCGGCAGAGGAAGGGGGCCCCTACAGATTAGAGGTGAAAGAGAAACATTTGGATGTGAACCAGAATCCGGCCAGGCCGGCGCAGGAGCTGGGAGCCCGACCCAAACAGAACTCTGGACTGAACCTCTCGAAGGCCTCGGAGGCAGAGCAGACCTGCAGTGAGTAGTGATTTCATGTTGTTTCATTAGGTCACACAGAATCAGTCCGTAATACAGGCTAAGATGTTAGATTTAATCATTTTGTTTTTATGGTGAGACTTCCAACTGCTTTTGTACAGTTTGTACAGCAAATGGATCCACAGAAAACTAAAAATCCTCCAGCGTTCCAGT
Organism: Micropoecilia bifurca; assembly: GCA_903067075.1. Lineage (NCBI taxonomy): Eukaryota > Metazoa > Chordata > Actinopteri > Cyprinodontiformes > Poeciliidae > Micropoecilia > Micropoecilia bifurca. Next base: position 3,174 of record CAEGAF010133150.1, on the reverse strand, counting down.
CTGTGATTTTTTTCCTTTTCTTTTTATTTATTTATTTTTTATAGCCGTCTAGTATTACTGTTTTGCTTAAAGTCGTCATGTGACCAAAAGAGGGTGAGGAAAACTGATGAGTCACAGCTGCTCTGTCTCTCTCTGGGAGTGGATCACGTTAAACACAACTTTCATGCCACACCGACTACAATCAGCTTCTTTATACAGAGTTCACCCTTTATCCACTGTTAACTCACGTTTCCCCAGGCTCTTTTACAGTCACAGTATTGTGTTTGGGTCAAAAATACTGTTGGGACTCAATTAAAGAATGTAATTCAATTATTTAATAATTAATCACATTTTAATCAAAAATTATATATCAGCAGAATAAGAAATATTTTCTATTTAAAAAGACCCTTTGTTTTTAATTTCTGATTTTGGTTATTTAGCCATCAAGTTTCAGAAACACCTGATCACTCCTAGAACGTCTTTGACAAAATACTTCTTTAGATATGTGAACTATGGAAGCTGAACATCTGTGCTGCTGTGACATGTTTTATGTTGAGACAGTATTTCAGGCTTGAATACCTTCCTTTTTGCACAACTTGCAAACAACAGTAGTCTTTTCCAGCATCATACTGGATCGCTTTTTAAAAATGAACCCTCAGTGGGCCAAGTGAAGGGGCTTATGTCATCCATCAGTGTTGTTTGTTGGTGCCGCTTGTGCATCGGATCCAGAAATCCAGAAATACAATGCAAAGGTTCCAGGTCAAAATGAACAAAAAACAATTAATTGTGTTGCAATTTTTGACTCTTGAAATATATGTATTTAACTATTAAAAATTGTCTCATTGCAGAGTAAAACAACTTTCTATTTGATGCTGAGGTTAGAGCTCTTAATGTAGATGCCAAATGCCAATTTGGATGCAAATTACAATTATCCATTTTTGTTTTATTTTGGGGAGAACAGATAAAAAAATAATAATAACAATGTGGTGAACATGTTTAACTTTATTGTGGATTTTCTGTATTCCACAAAGCTAATATGATGACAGCGGTTTATAAGAATACATGTAGACATCAAGTGAAGTTTAACTCTCTTTTTCTGTGTTTGGTTCTAGATTAACGAGACCCTGCATGCTGATGGGATCCACTTCTGACCGAGACACAGAAAAAGGCACAACTGTAAAAAAAAATGTTACTGAATGTAGAAAAACGTATGAATTTATCATATTTAAAGTAATATCGAGGCATGTTCTTTGAGGCCTTTTTAGCAAACGCGTCATCCAAAGATGATTATTTTTTTACCCTTGTATTTTATTTGGATGAACTGTAGTGTATGTTTCTAGTAGAGGGAGGCAGGTGTTTTAATATTAAATAAAGAAGCACAGGCTGTTACACACAGAAAGTGGCCGTCGTTTTCGTCAAACTGAACACTCCTCAAAATGGCCGACACTGACAACAGGATTGCACTACTAAACCGTCACCATTATTTACTGTTGACGAGCAGATCGATTTTTTTCCAGACAATTCCCTTCTTTTGTGACCAAAATGTGGATAGTTTAGTTTTGCTGCAATGTTTCTTCCACTTGTCTGTGTACAACTGTAAAGCACTAAAGCATTTATTGACTTTTCACTGCAAAGTGTTGCCCTGAAGAACTGCTTGTGTTTGCTTTAAACAGATGTTTATAGTAAATTAAGAGATAGGGAGTAGGTTTTTTTTGGGGCGGGGGGAAGTGTGGCCTACTTGTAGTTTTTTTTAACCTTCTGAAATCCCAATTGTCATGTTATTATGTTAACATTTCCGGTTACTTTGTCCATGTTCTTTTTCTATTCTAAATGAATCTTTTACTTTCTGACAAAATAAATGATTTTAAGGCATTTTTGTGGGTGTCTTGTGTGTGTGTGTGATGTTTTTCTTTTTTTTATTCTCGAGCAAAATTTATATTTATTATAATATACATTTTCATTCTTTCAATTATCCATCCATTAATTTGTCAATCCATTTTTGGTCCCATTGTTCTTCCATCATTCTATTCGTCTCAACATTTTTTGTCTCTGACCATCCTCTTATGTCTGACCATCTAATGTTCTGTTCTTCCATTTATGTCCACCCATCCTTTCATCAGTCTCTTTCTATAAATCTAACCTCTGTTTGTCCTATCAATACGTCCATTTGCTCATCTGTCCATCCTAACATCCATTCACCCATCCTTTAGTCTATCTAAAAGTCTGTCTGGCATCCATTCCTCTTTGTCCAACAATCCATCCACTCACTCGGTGATTTGTGCAGAGCTTTCACTTGAAGCCAGACTTCTGTAGAATTATTGGCTGTAAACGTGTCGAGAACTGCTGCACTTATACTTAAAAAAAGGTTTGAGAACTCGTGTATAAAACTGGACGATTGACATACAGCTGACTTCAGTTCTGCAGTCTCTCTCAGGCTCAGTCCCTGTGGCACTGATTCCATTCGCTTTGCTCTAAATGGGATCTTAAAGAATAACATCTTTTTCCCCCCATCTGTGATTAAATGTCAATAACTTGTTGCCCTTGGGAAGTCAGACTGAAATCTGGAATTCTTTTTTCTTCCACATATAGTAATCTGCCAGATGGTGAACTAACAGCGTTTTTTTGTTTTACAAGCAGTTTATTGCAGCAAATCTCTGTGTCCTGTCAGTCTGTTTCTGGGAGCAGCTGGTTTGCATCTGTTAGCTGACTTTTACAAAGAAACTGAGCTCAGCACTTGTTTGGGCCACTGACAAAACAAATTTGTGGACGTTCACCTGAGATGGGAAACAGATCTGTGAGGATTTGTTTCTGATTTCATTTGAGGCACTGGAAGCTGACGTTATCTGAACGGCAACAATAGACAACAGTGCAACAGGACTGAGATTGTGAATGGTTTTGAGGCACGTAATGTAGCTTGTTTCTTTGTTGATGCGTTTCACGAAGACATTTGTTAATTTTTCATCCTTTTCTAGATCAGTTTGAAAAATCTTGAAATCTACATTATTGCTTTTACATCCAGGAAAAATAATTTAAACATGACCGTGTGTTTTAAAAAGAAATATGTTGGGGGAGGGGAAATAAATTGTTTTAAGCCTAAATATCATGGGCATTCTGTCACTTAACCACTAGAAGGGGCTAAAGCACCAGATCACAGAGATGACTTTTGATAAGAGTATTTGGGATGACTCCATCTTG
>CAEGAF010133141.1:0-13527 GCA_903067075.1 Micropoecilia bifurca | reverse complement strand
CAGCTGGAGATAGGCACCAGCAACCCTCCCGACCCCTCCAAGGGACAAGGGTGCAAAGAAAATGGATGGATGGATGGATACTTTGCAAAACGTCTTATAGCCATTGAACTTTTTCACATTATCTCACATAACAGTCACAAATTTTACTGTACAGACCAACAAAAACAGCATTTAATGAAGTGGAGAAAAAGGAAAGTAATACTTGAGTGAATATATTGACACAACAGTATTAGTTGTGCACTCCACAAATCTGGTGGTTATAAAATAGTGGTGATAAGAAAGGTGCAGTTTACTGCAAATCATCTGAGGGGGAACTGCTGACATGGAGGAAAGTTTTCTGGTCAGAAGAAGTTTTAAAGAACTTGGAGGCACCTCATGATTTGTCAGAGGAATGATCACAGGAACATAATATTTGTCTTATTACTGTTCTTACAGTCATTGATAATACTGGACATATAATAAGGAATATTAACACCTGTGTTTCTTTATTTTAATTAAGTTGAAAATGTTGCTAATGGCTGAATTATTTGAGGGGTTTTTGGTCTTTGGATTTCTGACACGTCTTTCACCCGTTGTATAAGATTGAGTATAACTTTTCTGTAAGTAATTAAACAAATAAATAAAACTTTTTTACATAGATGTAAGAGAAAAGATGGGCATTTTTTTAGCTTTTATTTAGTAGCAGCAGTTCTGTCTCACAACCAAAGAAACTGAATGCCACTTGCTAATATTAATCAGACTAATCTCTATTCTTATGCTAAAACCCCCTAATTTATATCTAGTTCCTCTAGTAACCTGATTAGTGGAAATGTTTTGGTCAGATCGATGTAACCAAAGCCAGAACTCTAGCTGCAGATTAAAACTGTTACAGCTGTGGATTAGGAAACGCCGTCTGTCAACACTAGATTTCTCTTTACATTCCCTGGATGAACCTTGGTGCAGAATCAAAGACCCTTAATCTCCTGGAGAGCTTCAACTTTCCATTTCTAAAGAAAAGGGGTAGTTTAGTTATTCTACTGCTATAGTGTTTTGTTATTTTCAGAAGAAGCGGAAACTATTTAAGCGCATTGTGATGACATCAGATGGTATCCAGATATCAGTACTTGAGGAATTCACTCTTGTGCTATTTTAAAACTTATCTGGCCAGATGTGTTTGTGTGCGCAGGGTGTTAGTAACTGCTGCAATGCTGCACCAATGGAGTCAGGACTATTGCTCAGATATAGATAATGTGCTAGTGTCCCTTAATAACTAGTGACTGGCTTAATAACTAGTGACTGGCTTAATAACTAGTAACTGCCCCAAGCCTAGTAACTGGATGCCATCAAGAATTTACACAAAAAAATAAATACCCGTGATTGTTCTCCATCACTATGGAGAAATTTTAGCTCGCATTGCAGGGGAATTAATTTAGCTATATTGAATGTTTAATGTTTGCCATGGCATTATAATAAATTTGATCTTTGACTAGGCCACTCCAAAACCTTAATTTTTATTTATTTGAGCTGTTCGTTGTTGGACTTTGTGATGTTGGTTGGATCATTCTTGTAAAGCGTCCTTGCGGTCACACGGTGATGGTCATGCAGGTTCTTGCAAGGTGCCTGAAGTGACAGCCAAGAACGCAAAACATCACACTACCACCTCCATTTAAGTATATGATGTTCTTTTTCTGAAATGTGTTAGTTTTATACAGATGTAATGGGACGTCCAAAGAAAATCCACAGAAAACTCCATGACCGACTGACCAACCGACCAAATTCATTAATTGTATCTGTATAACTCCTTTCAACAGCAACGCTTTACAAAGTGTTTTACATAATAAAAACACAAAAATATCAAGTCATAGAACACACTTTGAATAACATTACATTTTGCACATCAGATTATTGATTAATGTTTCACGATTAGGTTTCAAAAGCAACTCTAATCAGCTGAGTTATTAGTCTAGATTTAAAGTCTGTCTTTCAGCTGTTTTGCAGTTTTCTGGAAGTTTGTTCCAGATTTGTGGAACAAATCTGATTGGTTCTGGTTCTGGTTCATGCAGATCAGACTAGAACCAGAAGACCTGAGGGGTCTGGAAGATTGGTACAACAACAGCAGATGTTTAATATATTGCGGTCCTAAGGCATTTTGTGATTTATAAACTAACAGTATTGTAAAGTCTACACTACACTACTCCTACACGTCAAGTATAAAAGCCACACCTCACTTGTGCACAACGCAAACTTTAAATGTTTTTCAGTAACAGCCTGATGGCATAAATGACACGGCTCACCCTCCTGGCCAGTTTAGTTTAACTATAAGCCTAGCTTTAGCCTGGTGGGAAGGTAAGTAATGCCTGGCAGCCCACCAAGCTTACAATGCACTGGGGGGAAACCTTGGATAGTTTTGGTACCTACCTTGGTTGAATTGTCAAAATTTGGTAGAACACTAAAGTGACTAGTTGCCAAAGGTTTGTGTTTCTTTGAGAACCCAGCAGAGAAGTAATTGTTTGAGACAGACAGGTTCTTCATACCAGCTCCAAGGTTTTTGGATAATCAAGCTTTCACTTACACCCACAGACTAGAATTTATTTTATTTGATTGTAGCTTACATATGTATTAATCCTGCCCAGAGTTCATTGTATGCAGTATTTGTCTGGCTTGATTTGACTTACTGTCTGTTGAAAATATTTATTAGAATAAATTTTATTCTAAATACATATTTAGAATAAATATTTATGTCCCTTCTTCTCTTCCTTCAATCCCTCTCTCCTGTAGGTTTCCTTTCTGTGTGGGTAGCCCTACCTTCAGTCTTCCCTACCTGGACAGAAGATTGGATCATTCTGAATTTCTCTGCTTTTCTTTCCCTAATTCCACATCTCAGCTACCTCCACTCTGTTCTCCTAACCTCATAATGCTGATGTCAGGAGGGCCACAGTGTGGCTCTTCACTGCCAGACATCTATGGTAAATGGTAAATGGACTGAGCTTATATAGCACTTTATCCAATCATTTTTGACAATTCAAAGCGCTTTACACTAGACGTTATACACCGATAGGCAATTTAGGGTTAAGTGCCTTGCCCAGGGGCACATCGACATGTGGCAGGAGGAAGCTGGAATCGAACCTGCAACCTTCCGATTTCAAAACGACTGCTCTACCAATCCGTGACAAATGCTGACATGAAGCTTGATATAAGGGTCAATAAAAGAGTCCAATAGTTTTAATTCCATATGACCATCTGAACGAATTGAACGTGAATACTCTTCCTTTCCCAAAGGAATACCAGCAGCACCAAAGACTTCCTTGTTTAGATAATCCTAATTTGTATGGTTATGCTGGATTTTCCCTACTGCTAAATTTTACTCACCCACTTTACTCAAATTCAGTTAGATAAGGACAACTCCTATTGCCTTCTTTTTTTCTGTTGAAAAACTCCATTAACCTCCACCATTCGGCCGTCCCTCACAACCGCAGTCCTCCCCCCTCGCCCTCGTCCCCACTCATCCTCTAACTCCTCTTCCCCATCCCCCCCTCTCCACCATCACCACTTCCCTCAGTCCCATTTCCACGAACAGCTATCTTCGCCTCCTACTTTCTCTTCTGTGCCAGCTGTGGGCATGGCAGCGGCTGCTACTGCATCCACCTCTTCTGCATCGCCTCCACTACAGACAGCCTCGGCGTCCAACAGCAGTGCCCACGAGCACCTGCTGGCGGTGCGCCGCCGTGCTCCACACAGTCGGCCGTACACAGTGGGACTGGACAACCTCAGCAGTTTGTCGGTACAGGTGTCAGCGGGATCCTCAGCTTCGTCGTCCTCTGCTGTGCCATCCGGGACCCAGCTGGAATCAGCTGGGCTGGGACTCCAGAGGGCCAATAGTGACACAGATCTTGTGACCTCTGAAAGCCGCTCATCACTTACGGCATCCACATACCAACTTACTCTTGGCCAAGGCCACCTGGTGATCTCATGGGACATAAAGGAGGAAGTGGATGCCACTGATTGGATCGGCCTTTATCACATCGGTGAGTTACTGAAACTCTAAATCTAAAAGGTTTGGTGCAACAAATGAATACTGTAAACTAGTATTCATTGGTTTACAGTGAATACTGTTTACAGTGGGCAATCCCAGTCCTTGTGGGCCAGTGACCTGCAAAGTATATATATATATACAGAGGTCAGGCTAGAATTTCATTTTCACATAAATGCAGCTAACTTTTTCTCCGTAGTGACAAAAAGCACTGACTGTGACCCCAATAACTTATAATAAGTACATTTAAATGGCTCCACTTAAATTAGAAGCACTTCACTTGCTGGGGTCTGAATGCACCCTGCCTCACAAATTCCTCCTTGTCTCCATCTTCAGAGAAATCTGCTCTAGTTCATCAGTCAGTTGGATCTGTCTGATCCAAACTGATCAATTGAACTTTGCGAGTTTTATTTTGTTTTAAAGAACCCGAGGATCTTTTAGGTTGGTTTCGCTTCTCCGAAACGGACAGATGTTATGTCTGCCTCGCTCCTCCTGAGCGCCGCTCTCTATCTGGGCGCAGGAGGATAATGTCTTCCAGCTCCATTTCTTAAAATGACATTAAGGGTGAGTTAAGTTTAATTCTTCGCCCTGTGGAACCGCATCCGCATTCGTTCCCCAGCAGATTGCGGATGTTGCGGTCTGATTAACTTCTGCACTTTTATTTATTTCCTCAAGATAAGGGTGTCGTCTGTTTAGACCAGTGTTTCTCAACTCTTCAACTTGCTGTCAGCTCCCTGTCAGAAATAAGCATTTAGTTCAGTGTCCATGAGATGATACTCAGAAAGCATATTTTTATTGATTGATTTTAGTTGCCTCTGCGATTAACTCTTTGCATAAAGTCCAATGTCTGAACATGTGCACCAGTCAAGGGTGTGAATTATTACCTGTCAAAATGACAGTAAAAAACAGTCAAATATGGAAAATATTCAGTTAATGAGACCGCTGACATACACACTATATATTGTTGAGAAAACGAGTCATTTTCTACCTCGTTGTTAGCAGTTAAAAGACAGTTCCACCCCAGTGATGTGACTAGCTGCTTTAGCTCAATTACTTTTATATCAAAGCGAGTTCCTTACTGTCTCATGTGTTTTGCGCACTGTTCACAGGTGGCCTCTCCTGCACACAAACAGCACCACTCATTAAGTGCTTTTTGTACGCCAGAGACCAGGCAGGTACAATTCTGGGCGTACGAAGGCCAGGGATGAATTTCTCTGCTGTCTAATAATCCTCCCTGCGTACTTTCCCAGGGTAGGAACAATAGATATGTTAATTTCATACAGAATGAAAGTGGGACTGAAGTTTATCAACTATTCATGTTTTTCATCCTTTCAAACTGCTTCAAACTGTTTCCTGGACGCACAGAGCTCTCCTGACCTCTGACCCAGTTCATCAAGCAGCAGATTTTGATTATAAGAACCATATAATATCTTCAGACTCTTATCAAACAAACATAAACAGTTTCAATACCAAAACATATGTTACATTTTTCAGATGATTATATGACTTATACACTAAGAATGTGATCTAATATAAAAAACTATGATTAGACTAATTTTAATCAAATCGTGATTATTATATCTAAGAAAATGTCCTACTGATTAAGTTATGTACTGATTAAACCTTGAGTCCAAATCTAACCTAAATTGAGACCCACTCAAAACAATCATGATCAGTCTAATATTTCAACATGTGCCAAAGTTTAACGTCATTAAAATTAGCACAAGTAAGCCAATATTTCCAACATATAGAATAACTGGGTAAAACATTTTTTTATAAGCTTCTCAAAAACAGTTTGCCAGAATTTTGAACCATTCCTCTTGATAGAGCTGTTAGAAGATGTCGGGTTTGTTGCCCTCCTTTCTCAGACACGTCTTAAGTTCTTCCCATTGATATTTTCTGGGACTGAAATCGTGACTTTGTCCTGTCACTGCACTAAGTGTGTGTGTCTCAATGAGGCTAAAACTTCTGCACCCTGTAATTTAACTCCACTTTTTCTTGGAAATTTGTTCAAGCTGCATGGTGTGGTGATGTGATTTCCTCCAAACATAGTATTTTATCTGAGAGCCAAATGTCTCAATTTTAGTCTCATCTAACCAAAGAGCTTTCTTGGACTTGACCATGGAGGCGCCAACACACATCTTTTGGCAAACTCTATTCTGTTGAATTATGTCAGTCAACTTAAAGGGGGTTAATAATTTGCCAGTCACTTATTTAATGTTAATTTTTTTAATTTGTCATTATTTTGTAGAAATCAGTTTTACTGAAAATTGTTTTGTAAACCATAACTTAAGATAAATCTGCATTTTTAACAGGCATTCAAGATTTGCATAATAAAAAAGAAAACTATGTAGTGATACATCCATACAATTGCTCTCCCCTATCAAAATCTTTATCATTGTGATCTAAAATGTTAATATGTATGGAAGAGGATAAGTACGTGAAAGGGAATGAAGGGCCTAGATTTATATTGCTGGTAGAAATGTAATCCCTCTGCTTAGTGCAGGACCAGCTAAATTCCAAATATGTATTGCCAAAGTTTAATATTTACGTTTTAACATTTATGGCCCAGCTATGAAGGGCCATAAACAGATAGACACAGGAGTTTAATCAGGCTTTATGAAATCAAACGAATAAGCTTTCTTTTTTACTTGATCAGGACAGATGTGTTTTTTTTTAAGTTTAGTAGAAATCAGGTTCCATATGACAGTTTGCTTATTGTAATAAATGTTACAATACATGATTCTTACACTTAAAATACAACTTTTTAATAAATTACATTGTGTTTTCTACAGACGAGACATGTGTGGCCAACGTCTGGGAGTCCAAGAACCGTGGAGTAAATGGGACTCAAAAAGGACAGGTTTTGTGGAGACTGGAGCCTGAACCCTACTTCATGGAGGGTAAGTGAGTTTAATCAGGGCCGTTACTCCAGTTTTGCTGTGTCTTACTCTGCAGTTGTGCAGTCACAATATCTGGGATCATGAGCGCCCCCTGCCATGAGGCTAGAGAACTGACTGCCTCACCTCGAGTCTGTTCTCTGCCGTTTCTGTTCGCTCCTCCGACAGCAAAACACGATACACACACAGTTAGTGACAAAAAACACTGTACATTATATACATAAGCAAAATTATGGAAAATCAGTCCATATATTGAATGTTTCTTAGCCATGTTATTGCCGGTGTACAGACAGGATGAACATGTTGTCATATAATGGCGGTTAGCGAGCGATTACGTAACCCAAGTGAGGCTGAGCTGCTGCTGCCTCTCCGGCTTTGCTTTGTATATAATTATTTTTAATTATGTCAGTTTTGGTCCTTCATACATAAAGGCCTACTTGCATGGTTAACATGAATTATTTGCCAGAGTTTTTTCTGAAGGCGGTACAGCCAATCCTCAGCAGGCTAAAATGTGCCAAAGCAGTTACTATCCCACACAGTAAAAATGCCGGTGTTGAATTAACACCCAAAAGTGTCTCTGTGTCCAAGTCAGTTGGTGTTAAAGTAACACTTTTGAAAGTGTTAAAAAATTGACACCCATTTTTTTGTTAAATTAACATTAGTCTATAATACTGAAATGGGTTTAAGAAAAGTTAAAGTTATGTTTTGTGATCAACACTACACTGGTGTTACTTTTAATATATTTTAACACTAACACTGTTGTAAATGTTACTGTGACACTCTGTGTTGTTGAATTTAACACCAGCTGGCTTGGACACTTATAGACACTTTTAGGTGTTAATTCAACACTGGCATTTTTACTGTGCAGTAGTTTGAATATGTGAGTGAACGGCTCCTATTACTTCCAGCCTGTCCGCTGAATCTGTCAGATAATCTTTTGCCACAGAAATGGTTGCCTCTGGAAACAAGATACCGTCTCTTTCTTAGCACCATATCCTCTACTGTTCTTTATCCCTCCATACAGATTAGTTGTCAGAATCAATTTTCTTTCAATGCTTTAAATATCTTAATTGAGCACAGAGATTTTTTTTATGTCTAAATACGTTTGCTACCCTTGTTAAATCATGGATTGACTGATTAGATACACTAGTTCAATTTCATGAGCCTGATTACTTGACCCATAGAATTAAAAAATCCCTAAAGTAGAACTTGTTTAACATTAAATAAGCTGAAAGATCACAATTAGCAATACATGAAAAAGAAAGTCAAAGATATTTGTTATTCTAGCATTGAGGATCATTCCATATTTCCCTGCCAAGATTTTAATTATTCCCAGTACGGCATTATAATACAAAAATATATCCACAAATTCTTTGTGGAAGGTATGCGTCTGTCAATCTGGTGTAATATAAAATTTTACACCAGCCTAACCCTACCCTAAAGTCTGAATGTAAATTCATGCAAAATTAAAACAATTGTCCATGAAGGAATGGGCCAGAACTCCTCCACAGATATATAAAATATTCTCTAGCAGTTGATATAAATCTGATGGAAGGGTGTCAGCAGCAGCTATAAAGTTCGAGGGAAAACCTAGCTTGGTTGGTTTGGCTACATTTCTGATTGAAATGTGAGGCAGAGGGTGGAGGATGGGGGTTATTGCAGACATGCCCAATTGTTCTGCTCTTTGAATGCTTTTCATGTACAGAATTTTTGGGGGGATTTTCTCTTTGCAGCTGAGACAAAGATCTGTTTCAAATATTATCATGGAATAAGTGGAGCATTAAGAGCAACAACTCCTTGCATCACTGTGAAGAACCCAGGAATACCAGTAAGTGTGTGATTTAATACTTTATCATCCATATCCAAATTGCCTTTGTTTTGTTCTGTTGGTTGTCACTAGTACCACGACTTTTACGTTTTCGCTTTCATCCTCTTATCAGCAATAAAAAAATTATAAATACACAGTGTGTTGGAACCCCAGGTTTGGTGACTGACTTTTATTTGTCAGGCTTTAGTGACAACAGATACAAAAAGACCGATTCTCTTAGTGAAAACACTAAGAACAAGAGCTTTTTTATTTATTTTACCATTTTGTTATTGCTGTTTTTTAACAGCATCTGTTGATTAAACTCAAAGTTACAACCTTGCGGTGATTATATGAGTTGTTTCACAGAGAAATTAATCAGAAGCGCCGTGAGGGCAAGGCTAGACAGGGAAATCCAAAAGAGAAAACATGGTCGTGACCATAGTCAAATAAAGAAGGAAATGCTGGGCTCATGCATGGGCTTTCAAAAATCTAACTGCTGGTGAACAGGTGAGTGACATGAGTTCACTGTAGGACAGCAGCATGCAGCTGGATCAAATGAGATTGATTGCAGAGGTGAGAGCTGAGGAGGAAAACAGCAGCCAGACAGGCCAGAATCATAGCTAATTTTTTTCTCTTTTTGAAGGTGAAGTGAGATTCAACTAAAATCACTTTTTCATGCATTTGTTTGTTTTTGAAATAGGTGAGAAGTGAAGGCCAAGTGGAGGAGCATTCGGGAAGTGAACATTGTCGAAAACTTGTCAGCTTCACCCTGTCAGGTAAGAGGAGTACAGCTCAGTCAAGTAAAGATCATTTGTAAAACACATTTCAGGAACAAGGCAGTTCAAAGTAATAACACAATAAACTATTTTGAAACAAGCGACAAATATTCCATTTTGTCAAATGCCATCATCAAAATCTAGAATAGTCATTATCAAAGATGTTGATCAATGTCCCAGTTATTATTAGTCAAATACAGATCCAGACAACTGGGTTCTTAAACTTTATTTAAAAAACTCAATGTTTGAGCTGTTTTTTGGTTTTCTGAAAGTTTGGTCCATATTTGTATTGCAAAAAAACTGAATGTTGGTTTGTTTGATTCTGGTTCTGGACTATAACAAGAAGACCTGTGTGAAACAATTCAAACTAATTGATAAATTGTTCCCCTTCTTCATCGGTGGTGGGGAGGGGGAGATCCTCCGGTCCCAAGCAGGAGGAGTTTAAGTATCTGGGGATCTTGTTCACGAATGAGGGAAAAATGGAGAGGGAGATCAACAGATGGATTAGCGTCGGCATCTGCAGTGAAGAGAGAGCTGAGTCAAAAAGTGAAGCTCTCAATTTACTGGTCAATCTATGTTCCAACCCTCATCTATGGTCATGAGCTTTGGGTCATGACCGAAAGAACGAGATCACGGATACAAGGGGCCGAAATGGGTTTCCTCCACAGGGTTGCTGGGCTTTTTTAGTCCCCATTAGAGTTTGATTGTGCATTCACACCTCCAAAAACAAACAGGACTTTCTAGAGAAAAGAACTAGAGTTCTACTAAAGCGGAGTAAACAGGACTGGTGTGAATACACCCTAAAGTCTATTCTCTGAATGTCATGTATGTACTCTGTGCTTACGCACTGACATAATGAGTATTGTAGTTCAGGGGTCTGAGCACCAAGTTGGATGATGGACATTGTTCAATAAAGCAACTGGGTGGTTTTTGCGATGATTTAATTTGGTGTTCTGGCTAATTCAGTAATAAGGTGGACACACAACACCGGGCTACATGGAGCCAGTATAAGGACTTAGGAATGGAAGAGATTGGCTTCTGGATTAACTGCAATTGTTTCATTGACTTTTTAGGCAGTAATCAGGTTGACTAAAGTCAAACGTATGGACTAGTTTCTTTGAGATCTTTCAAAGAGTTTCTAGAATTTCTTTAATCCTAGAAATGCTCTTCAGGCGATAGAAAGCCAACATTGTAATGCCTATGCTAGCACTATGGGGATTGACAAGAAAGATGCCTGTAATTGCTACTGTTTCAGATATTGAGGCAGTGGGGTTGAAGAAGGGGATGTTTTTTAACCCTGACCCATACTTGAAGATGTCCATCCTGCCTGGGAAGAGGAGCGGCCTTCCCAAATTCACTCATCATGGCCAGGAGAGGCGCTCCACCATAATAGCCAATACCATCAACCCTGTGTGGCATGGGGAGGTGAGCCCCTTTTCTTTGATAAACTCATTTGTCCTGGTCATGCATTTAAGACTTTGGATATCAGCAGATGTCCAATTCTTGAAAAATGTGGGTGTTGGCGTTTTCATGAAAGTTTTTTACCTGTTCTGTTTGCCAGTTTAACACTAAGAATTGTCTAGTGTCTAGGTGAAACATTTGTATCTGTTTTCTGTAGAAATACACCTTTGTGGCTCTCATGACTGATGTATTGGAGATTGAAGTGAAGGATAAGTTTGCCAAGAGCCGACCAATTATCAAACGCTTTCTGGGTCATCTGATCATCCCCGTGCAGAGACTTCTTGAGGGGCCAACAACAATTGAGTGAGTTCAGGCCCAGACACAAAACTGTCCTGTACAACTGAAATGTCAAAATCAGTGGTTTTCAACCTTGATCCTTAAGGCACAAACTGAGTGTTTTACATGTGTTGCTGCTAAAATGACACATCACTTTAGATATCTTTAGAGATAACAGAAATGTTCTTATCTTTAATTAGATAATAATCTAACTAGGTTTAGATTACTACAGTTCAGCAAAAGCTTGTAAATCGACAGTCAATTGAAATGAGGTGAGCTGAAACAAGGAACCATCTAAAACATGCAGGGTGGTTGCCTTGGCGATTATGGTTTGAAAACTAAATAACTGATGGAACCAAAGAACCTTTTCCACAGGGAATACTTCATGTTGGCCTGTCTGTTGCTCTTCTAAATTTTCTATACATGCATCTCAATATTTATCATTAACTGCATTTCCATTACAAATATGTACAGTGTTATGTCGACATTCCACTAATGTCAAAAAAATTAATTTCACAATTGTGGTGTTTCCATTAAATAAGAAACACAATTAAATTCACACCTGGATAAGTTTGTTTCAAGCAATAAGTTATTAAACAACAAACTATGCCATTATCCTCCTCTTTTGACCTTATCACATTAATTTATCTACTTTTCAGGTGAAAGTTCAGACAAAATGACTAGAAGTTTCCTAATTGAGGCTTGCAGTTATTCATTCCTTCCAGTAGGAGCCAGACTGCCTTCATTTCAACTTCCAGACTAGCATAAGACATAATTACTGTACTTTAAAGAGCTTTATTAACCAGTCACACAGATCCAGATAAAGAGCTTGTGTGTGTGTGTGTGTGTGTGTGTGTGTGTGTGTGTGTGTGTGTGTGTGTGTGTGTGTGTGTGTGTGTGTGTGTGTGCCTGTAGGCGTCACCAGGTCAGCTATAACTTGTGTCGCCGCCTCCCGACAGACAATGTAAGCGGCCAGCTTCAGTTCAGAGTGGACATCACTTCCATCGGACAAGAAGGTGTGTTGCTGGTTTCAATCAGCAGCTATGAGGCAGTAGAAAAGCCCATACTTTTCATCTCAATGAAATATTTATTTATTTAACTTGTTGTAAACTCTGTTATGAAGTAATGAAACCCACCCCACACTTTTGCTCTTCAGAAGCCTCCCCAGACGCTGCTGGAGGAAGCCTCCTGGGCAGTGGAGACCCTGGCAGCCCATCTGATGATGAAGATCTTCCTCAAGCCTCCTCATCATCTCGTGTCACAAGTGGACCTTCTCCCATGGGTTCTGACGACAGCCCATTGTTGGTGAATGGCCTTTGTTGCTACGGAGAGAACATCATGTGGCATGAGCCTGGACACGTGGGAGAGAATGATCTGCCCTCTGTGGCTCCAGGGCATCACACCCATCGACAGGCGTCCCTCAATGACTACCTAGATGCTCTTGAGGCCCCCACTGGCCACGGGGACCGACTTTTGCTGCCACCTTTGCCAAAACTGCGCTCCAGCTTTCCAACTGACACACGACTCAACGCCATGCTGCACATTGACTCAGATGAGGATGAGGATTCGGCGGGGCAGCACAGAGACCCATCACAGAACACAAGGGCAGAACAGAGCACAGACTCTGTAAGCAGATCACCTGCACAGAACCAAGATTTAAAGGAAGATATTGGAGCTGGAGCAGAGGAGGGTTCTTCTTCTGCTGGTCAGTTTCCAACTGAGCCTCCAAATGCCAGAAATGAAATGGCAGCGGATGAAGGGGAAAACGAAGCTTGTGCTCCAATCAGAGCATCGGTAGATGGGGCTGAAGGGTCTGCTGGAGCAGCACAGGCGACTGAAGAAACGGCTGTCTTCTCATCCCAAAAGCCTGGAACTGAGGCTGCTGCAGCCAATCTGCATGGAGATTCCCTATCACAATGTTCCTGTCAGGAGCAGAGCAGCAGGATGGGAACCTGCAGCCCTTCCCTCGGTCCTCTCTCACCCATTCAAGTAAGCAAAAGAGAATTTTTTATTCTACACTAAACTGTTTTAATCTGCGGGTGCTTATATACAGTTCCTAAAGGGCTCTGCTGACATTAATCAAGCAATTAATCAAATTCTATATGTATAGCACATTTCAGCAGCAAGGCATTTCAAGGTGCTATACATAATAAAAAAATATAAATAA
Organism: Micropoecilia bifurca; assembly: GCA_903067075.1. Lineage (NCBI taxonomy): Eukaryota > Metazoa > Chordata > Actinopteri > Cyprinodontiformes > Poeciliidae > Micropoecilia > Micropoecilia bifurca. The sequence goes on along the minus strand of CAEGAF010133141.1, from coordinate 131 downwards.
AAACAGCATGTGACATGCAGTTTTATGTTACATGCTGTGACATAAAAACAATATCTATTAGAGGTGCGCCGATCGATCGGTCACCGATCATAATCGGCCGATTTTCGTGAAATCGGTGATTATCGGGATCG
>CAEGAF010133140.1:0-11045 GCA_903067075.1 Micropoecilia bifurca | reverse complement strand
GGTTGTCAACATGGATGTTAAAATCACCGACAATTATTAAACAATCATAATCAATACATATGAGAGATAGAAGCTCATTCAGGTCCATAAAGAAATTTTCCACATATGTTGGACTTTTGTATAAAGTTAGTGTTAAGGTTCGTTTGTGGCCTTTTATCTCGATTGCAAGATACTCAAAAGACATAAACTGACCCAGAGAGATTTTGCTACAGTTCATGGTATCCTTAAATATTGAAGCCTCCTCCTTTTTTGAGTTTTCTATTTTCACTTAAAAAGTTGTAAGTGGGAGGCGTTGATTCAATTAGTACGATTGCTTCATTAATGTCATTCAGCCATGTTTCTGTCAGAAATAAAAAATCAATATTATGCTCAGTGATGAAATCATTAATTATTAAAGCTTTAGCACAGAGAGACCTGGTATTTAAAAGAGCCAGTTTAAGTGACATAGAGACTGGGATTACTTCGGTCTTAGGTTCCTTGAGGCAGGTGATCATTCTGAGATTAGAATGAAGACAGACGTTCTACAACGGGAGAGGATATGACTTAGAAGATTTTTTTTCATACCAGGTTTGATTTTAATCGATTCCTTCTGCCCTCAATTTCTTTAATAAAATCACAGAAAATACTTTCAAAGAGTGATTTTATTTCAACCATCTGTTCTGTGAGTTGCATAAGGGAGCATTACGGTCAGGATACTCAAAATTTGAAATGCAAGAATGCAGTCATCGTTACAGCAGAATAAAGATGCGATTTTATAACTGTCTTAAAATTACAAGAAGTCGTTTCAATGAGAAATAAAGATTCAGATTGATCTGATGTAACCAGCTCAGTCCATGTGGTTCTGACATTTGTCAGTAATCAAGAGGATGTACATTTACACCTCAACTGACCAGGTAAGCATTAAGGTAAAAATTAAAAAATACTGTATAAGCAAATAATGTATACAAAATGGAAAAGTGGCAACTGATAGAAATACTTTCTATGTAAAGAAAAGCAAAAAAGTTAATAGGAGAAAAGTTGGCAACATTAGCTCAGCCAATCTCTCCCTCCAGGAAGCCATCAAACAGAACTCCTGTCCAAATCCAACTATAATAAAGATTAAAAAAAGAAAAAAATGGAAAGTTAAAATAACAAATAATGTTAAATTAATAATTCTGGAATCTATTATTGACATTTTACAAATTTCACAAATCAATTAGAGGGTTTCACAGATGTTTTATTTATTCTGCTGTTAGTACAGAATAATCTAGTTAGGTTTAAAATATGTGTTGCTTTTAAATACAACACATTAAAAAAGCTCAAGATAGTGAAAAATTAGGTGTAATCGCCCTTTAGCTATTTTCTGAATTAGATGCTACATTCGGAAGCTAACTTCAGCTGCGACTGATAGCTTGGGCACAATATAGACAGATCTATATGTTTATATAGATATATGTCTATATCTACCTATACAGCATAGGTATGTAAATTGCACACGGCACAGATAATCAAAAGACTTAATATTTACATAGCAGCTTTCTAAGCTTGTCCCTGTTAGCCACGTCAGACACGAGGCATTATGATGAATACAAACGATTTATTAACTTACCTTCAAAGTTATTGTGAAATTTGACACATCCAGCTTAAATCCTTTGTTGTTGTTGGAGCGTTTCAGGACGTCTGAATAATTCTATAAGCACCATTAATAGTCCTGCAGCGACTGAAGAGCAACTGTTAACATACTGTTGCCTGTTGCACCGGAACCATTCTATGTGGCAAAAAAATGCAGAAGTGCTAAAACAGAAGTCCTTTGCATATACCCCATTTGGTAAAAACGGTGAGTTTTGCTGAAGTAATTAAAGACACAAGTTCAAATCAATACTGAGAGAAGAACTCCTTCAATCAGGGCTCCTCCGCAGCTCTGATTGGCTAAGCAATGTAACGTGATCCTGCAGCAAGTGATGGCAAAGCGGGGCGTCATCACAACTTTACACAGGTGTGTCTTTACCTCTGTGGCAGAGTCTCCACCGAACCACTGAGACCGACTCACCGAACCGCTGGGGTTCGAACAAACTCAGGTTAAGAACCACTGGATTAGACCTTATTATTGTCATGGTTTTTGTTATTTGTCTGACCCACATTCAGAGGTGCTCTCAAGAAACCAGAACGGTTTATTTACAAAAATTATAAAGTGCACTAATGAAGATGGCAGGAGATCAAGTCCGGAAGCAATGGGAACCAGGATGATCGCAGCACTGGAGGCAGATGAGGAGAGGTGAATAACGTAAAAGGAGATTAATCAAAGAAGGACTGGGAAGGACTGGTTTTCACCTGGGAGACGTAAAATGCTGGGTAGACACGGAAACCAGTCAATGCCAGGTGGACTAGTTGGGTGACCTGACCATCTCTGCTGATAGTGACGGACAGCTGTGGGACTGATGACAGATTCAATGACATAAGGACCAATGAAGAGTTGAGCGAGTTTCTTGGAGAAGTATAGTTTGGCTCCCTTATTTCATAATAAGGGAACACAACTTTCTGTGCAGGTGAGTACGGGGTTCCTGGTATTCATCTTCAGTTGGTGAAACACCAATTTTGCTCAGCAGTATGTTGGAGCACAGAAATTGTTCTGGGCCAGATATGGAAAAATGGATGTGTTGACAGACTGAGGCGATTGAAATGTCTCTTCAATCTGCTGGGAAGATAGGAGGTTGATAGCCAAGGAAGACGTCAAAAGGGGAGGGACCGATGGCTACAGAAATGAGTGAATTATGGGTGTATGCAATCCCCTTGGATTGAATCCAATCTGAGGGGTTAGTGGAAGTGAGGCACCTGAGAGAAGCTTCGACTTTTTGATACATGTGTTCTGCTCTGGGTATGATATCCTGAAGGCAGACAGACTTTAGCACTGAGTGCAAAGCAAAATTGTTTCCAAACTTGAATAATGAACTGAGCGCCACAGTCAGAGAGAACGTCAACTAGAATGTCATGTAAATGGAAGCCATATTTGATAAGAACCTATGGTGGCTGGAAGGCTGATAGGAGTTTTCTTAAGGAAATGAGAGGACATGCTCTAAAAAATCAATTAATGATGATTAGTATGATGGTCGACAGTAGCACCTGCAGCTGTACGGCTGTACGCACTCTGTACCTTGAAATTTTAGTTTAAGTAAAAAAACAATTTAAAAAAATAGTTATTGGATTTGTTTTATTATTTAACCCTTTTGTGGAGGAAAAAAAGATCTTTTGTGACAAAATATTATGTCCATAGCCAACATCTATGTGAGTCTGTGGGGGTGGACACATGTATGTCCTAAATGCTATTGATCAGTTTTACTTTTGTTTATTTGGTAAGCTTGGCTCTCTTTCCGTAAGCTAAATGTGACTTTATGTAGTGAAGTAATGAAGCTAGCCAAAACTTAAGAACCGGAGTCAGACTTTAAACCCTCCTGCAGTTGTAAAGGCCCCCCACCTACTTGGATGTACTATGTGCACTACATGAGCTGTGTGGACTCTGTGCGTATTCTCTGCGGACAGTTGGGACTTTATTTGTCTTGACTAATGTAACAACCTTTTTAACTGCCTGGATAAATCCTCAATTTCACATTTGCAATCAATACAGAACCCAGCAGTCAGACTTCTCACCAAATCCAGTAAATTCTGCTGACATACAGAGCATTAAATGGCTATGCTCCTTGATTATCTTTGTCAGCTTTTAACTAAATATTCTGTTGCTCGTGGTTTTCATTTTCAAAGTCTGAATCTTTTGTTTATTGCACCAACATGGTTAACAACTAAAGGGGTCTGGACCTTTCAGTCGGTAGCCCCAAGGCTGTGGAAGTTTACCCTTACAGCTTCGTTTTGCCAACCCTAACCCTCTGTGGAGGTTTTTAAAAAGTAACTGAAATCATTTTTATTTTCCAAGGCTTTTATCTCTTGATTTTGTTGTGTTTCTTACACTGGTTTTATGTTTTGTATGGTTTTAAGGTTGATTTCTACTATATAGCACTTTGTGATGTTATGTCTATGAAAAGCTCTTTATAAATAAACTTTACTTACTTACTTACTGACTGCCTAAAATTCTCTTGTGACAAATTTATGTCACACAATCCTGATGAGAACTAGCAGGTTTGATTAGCTAGTTTGGCACCTAGTTCTGTTTCTTTTCCATCTGGGAGGTTTCAACACCTGTCAGTGCAGGCAGGACAGGGAATGACAGTCACATGTCGGTTCATCCCTCAAAGTCCGAGAGCCGCTACCCAGAACCAGCAGACCATCCTGCTGCGCATCAGGGCAGAGGAGCAGCAAGAGGCTGCTGCACTGGCTTTAACTGTAATCAAACCGGATCCGTTCATCATAAGCTTAGTTTATTATGTTCCAAAAGAACAATTGTAGTAGACATAATAATTTGTGCAGCTATCCAAAATGAGTCTCAGTCTCAACTTATTGGACCATCTATAGTAAAGAAGTCAGGGATGATGTTATGTCAATATTTGTGTGAGCATAGCTAACAAAGCCTGATGCTTTATTAGCATCAAGCTTGCATATGACATCCCCACAAGTCTGTGTCAACTTTTATCCCTTTTAAAACAATATGAAGTTGTGTCACCCGTTCACCTATGTGAACCCTGTTTCCACTGGGTAGTTTAATCTGCATCACTGAGTGCGTTTCCTCGGTCTTTGATCTGCACAGACAGCATAGAGTCCGCACCGACCTCCACAGACTGAAGTGTGGCCGGGTATGTGGGGGCCTTTACAGAAGTCGACTGAACCCTGCCTAAGCTTTTTACTGTGTGTGGGGTTGTGGTGGGGTCGCCGGTTTAACAGATTTTTTAGTGTGTTTTTGCGAACTGAAGAGCTGACGGGTCACCCAGTTGGCTGACCATGACATCTGCCATGCTCATCCTGAGCGTCAGGCTAAGACTGTGGGAGGGTTAAACAATTAAATCTAGTTGAAACTTTGCCAAAAAGAGAAGAAATTCAGCAAACATTTCTTTACCTCCTCCTCTGGAAATCAGACACACCACCTGAACCTGGGAATCTCTATCCTCCACCTCCTGTGGGTCACGGGTAGGCTTTGGTTTCCTGTTTTTATTATTTAGTATGATTTGTTAAAAAAGAAAAAAAGAAAAGAAAAAAACGTGGATTGGATCTTCTTGCGAGCCATGAGCATTTTGTGCATCCATCCATCCATCCATCCATTTTCTATACACCCTTGTCCCTTAATGGGGTTGGGAGATGCTGGTGTTTACCTCCAGCTAACTTTCCTGGTCACCCTGGACAGGTTGCCAGTCTGTCACAGGGTAACACACAGACACACAGGACAAACAACCAGACACACACACACTCACACCTAGGGACAATTTAGACAGACCAATTAACCTGACAGTCATGTTTTTGGACTGTGGGAGGAAACTGGAGAACCTGGAGAAAACCCACCATGAACAGGGAGACATGGAGACTCCATGCAGAAAGACTGGGACTGGGAATTGAACCCAGAGCCTTCTTGCTGCAAGGCAACAGCTCTACCAACTGCGCCACTGTGCCGCCTGCATTCTGTGCATGTGGCCTGTATTTGTGTGGTCTAGGTTTTTGCTGGGTTTTTTCGGCATGTGTGTTGGAGATGTGGCTGTGTTCTTGTGGGTTAGGTGCAGTAATAGTGTTGTCTGTACCCTCTGATATCCTGCAGGTGTACTTAATTTTGTCACTGGACTTCTACCATCACAAGGTATGACCACTATCAAGGGCAATGTGAGATTGGGACGTTTTGACTCCTGGGTTAAGGAGTCCAGTGTGGAGATGGGGGGTTGATGAAAATGGTTATTTCAGGAAAAGACTTGACAAGTAAGTAAATATTCTTTTGCAAGTTTATATTCCTTTGTGATAAAGTTGTAGAGACCAGTCCACTGTTCAGGCATATTTAGAGGTCCACTATTATGTCTTCTTGAATAAGAAGACATAATAAAAATAAAAACAATATAAAATAAAAACAACAACAATAATAAAAAACAAGAAGTTGTCTGCCAGCAGAGTCTAATTCATCCAGGAAATTCTTGAAGCTTTGCTGGTGGCTGACTGGACAGGTGAACAATCTGGAATGGAATCCAGGTATTCATCTGGGAAACCTTGAGTGGAAAACAAAGAGCAGGTAAGTATCAAAGAAGTTTTCAAAGACAAAGCATAGCTGTTAGATTTTACCACAAAGGACAATACTCTGGCGACGAAGAACCTGCAGTAAACTCTTCTTAAGCTCCACTTGATGAGGGGACTGCAGAAACACACCTGTGAAACCCAGACCAACCGGCCGCGCTCCCTAACGCCACCTGGTGAAGAACTCACAGTTGCCTGATTTTTAGGCTGTTTTTTTTTGCAACATAGTAAGAGATGACACATTATGTGTTGGTGCTCTCAGCTACCATAACTTCTAACAATGTCTTTATGAAACTTCCATTTGTGATACTTCTTTTTTGCCTTTGATGATCTATCCCTGGTGAAGATATGTATCAAATGAGGATCAAATTTAATCACTCCATCTAAGTGTTTCATTTTTTTGCTAATAAGTGTACAAGCCGGTTAAAATGACTAAAAAGCCTAGGACCACTATTTTCTAAAACTAAGGTTTTAAAAACCCTGGCTTTTGTCAGCTATACATAAGAATATCAACAGAATATAAATGAGGTTATAAACAGTAATATCAGTCTATAGTGATTGAGACTCAATCAGCAACAGGACCATCATTAAGTAAGTGTAGATGTAAAAGAAGGTTTCATGCCTGAGTTTATTAGAAGCTTGGTCCACCTTTCATTTATCTGCTGCTCATTTTCCTTCACTTGCTGTTTAACTGAGCATTGCCAATGTATTGTTGGCAGAAGTCCAACCTTAAGTTCAATAATAAGGTTTGGAATAAGTAATAAGTAATAAGTTCAATAATAAGTCCATCACTGGTTATAATGTTCAAACTATTTGGTATTTTTATATGTGGTTTGTCATAACCAATAAATTGGAATGTGTGTTGTGTTGAATCTTGTTGGTCAGATTGAAAGTACCTTTTGAAAGTAACAAATTTAAGCAGGAGTTAAATATACCTTCACTTCCCTCTATTGGACGAAATTAGAGGAATGAAAGTTATAAAATGATCACATCTACTGAATTTATCTGATTCATAAACACAAATAGCAATGTGTTTATGAAACATGCACACACACACACACACACACACACACACACACACACACACACACACACACACACACACACACACACACACACAGTATCTTGAATTGGAATTCAGTTAAGATAACAAATTCAAATTCAGTAATTCTAATTCAGTGGATATGAGAATATATAGCATACAGTTTTGCAAAAGATGTCTGACATCAAGCTATAAAAATGTGAAACATTAAGCTGAACAATGCCTTTATGCACTAGGGTGCTCTGATTTATATGTGCCTACTTCCTTAATTTTGAGAGATCAGTGATCAGCCGATACTTATATGTGAAGCTGATCTGTCTACTGATCTTATTGACCTCAGCAAAGGTCTAAAAGTCAAACACTGTCCTCTGTAGCTTTGCTGTGAGAGGTTCCACTGAAAAACTGCCCCGCCAGGTCATGTCTGCACGTTTGTAGTTAACAGTAGTCACCCCACTGTTGCCTATTCAGTGACCTTTTTGCTATATTTACATGTCAGACAAAAATATTGGTTGATCAAAATCAGAATCCACAAGTCAGGCTTTTTAAAGATCAGTAATCAGCAATCAGCCAGAAAACTGCAATTGGTGCACCACTAATGCTTCCTAATAATCAGTCTCATTTTCCTCCTTCCTCCTCCTGCCCTTGACTGTGGGGAGAAAAACTGCATGACAACCAGAAGGTTGTGGGTTTGATTCCAATTCTATCTAGCTACAGGAATTAAACTGCATACTGCAATGATAAAGTGATTTGAGTGGTCAATATGACCAAAAAAGACGACTGTATGTTCAGCCATAGTTTATGATTATTTTCCTGTTCTACGATAAGATTATGTGTGCTATAAACTAAGGCATTTTGCTGGCGGATTTCTAGACCATAATATTTCAACTAGGGAAGTGGTCTGAAATAGATTTTGTTCTCTTTTTGTTCTTTCCATTGCAGAGGTCATTCTGCAGTGCCATGGTGGACGAACTGCGGGTTTCCCTCAAGTGCCAGCGGCGGCTCAAACACAAGCCCCAGCCGCCTGTCATGGTGAAAACAGAGGAGGTCATCAACATGCACACCTTCAACGACCGAAGACTGCCAGGGAAAGAGACCATGGCCTAAAGCAGGAATCTCTGTTATTTGCTCACCCAGTCTCATGTACTGAGTTGGTGCGTGAAGACACTTGGGAAAAGGGTCTGGGTAAATGGTAAAGGGGAACAATAAGTTGGCATGGTTGAAAGTTCTGGTTATAGAGCAGGACTTATTTGTAGTATGTTGTTAAAATGTAATTCTTCTGTCTTTGTAATTAGCTACAGTTAAGATATTCAATGATATTTCCTGTGGAAATAACTTCAGTCCGGGTGAAATTTCAGCAAGTTACCTCATTACAACACTAGCAAACAATGAGAAGTGTCAGAATAAAAAAAATGTTGAGTTAAAAAATAAAACAAGTGAAATCACATGTTGGATCTTGTTCCTCAGTCACTACAGAGACTGAAAGTGCACCTCAGATATTATGATTAAATGGCAGTAAAAGTATATACATTTTTTTCAATATGGCTAAATTTGATCTCACTCTGACTGCAATGATGAGCAGTGCGCTCAAAATGTATAAAGAAGCACTGTTGGGTCACATACAATATTGACTGACATCCAAAATGGACATAATGCAAAACATCATCAGGCAATAATTGAATTTATGTGTTTGTCTTTCAGAATACTAACATTTTTAGCCTTTAATAAGGATTAGGTAAAAAATAAAAACTAAGATTAACTAAAATCAGAATGCAAATCTAGGGGCAATATGTAGAGAATTGTTAATGTACATGTATCAGCTAGTAGTCACAGGTATTAAGATTATTCAGCGGTTCACACAACTTTGACAGTGAATGGCTGTCATCATGGTTGGCTGTTATATAAGAATTCTCAGTTTTGGGTCCTGTATTAAGCACCAGATGGCTAAGATTCTGCTAGTTTGTGAACCACATGCTGCTGCTCACAGCTGTCTGCACAGTAAAACCTCATCATGGAAACCATCTTGGAAAGGTACAATATGATGGTAATGCCATTTGTTTTCATTGTAAAACAATTAGGACCAAGATATAAAGCTGCATAATCAGTCATTGGAGATGCAGAATAAGAAGTGCAGTAGCTATGGAATCCCTTAATGTTTTCAGTCACTAAAATACCTGTGTAACTGTGCACTAGTTACACAGAAACTAGTGCACAGCAGAATCATTAGCGCAGCAGCGGCCATGTTCCTATTGAAAACCATGAAGTGTGTCTGAAGACACACTTTCGTCAAGTAAATCCTGCAGCAGCTCAGAAAGGCTCACAAAGTCAGAATTCACAGCAATCACACAACACAGAGACTATTTATTCAGTATTTATACTTTTATTTATTGGACCTTTATTTATGTCTGTATGAAATGGATTCTCACTACAACTTTGTCACAGCCTCTGTATTACCCCTTTGCAGTGTCGAGGCTCCATTTTAATTTTGTACTCATGTGGCTTTTCATTTCTTCAGCTACAATGCTCCACATTAACTTGTGCAAATGTGTTTTCTATATAAAGTGATTTTGTACAAGGTGAATCAGAATTTTATAATAATTTTTATCAACACAAAACACAACAGAAAGAGCGTCATCCAGTGTAAGGAGTCACTGTTGCAGCCTTGTGACTCAGGAGGCCTTCCTGTAAGTCCACAGAGACATTTCACAAGCACTCTAACATCCTCACACACAGGAACCTGAACACAGTCCAAACCTGCAACATAAACAATATTCTGCTATAGCATTAGTCACTCAACATTTTGAAGATAAGGGGAAAATAAACTATTTTTTATGATATAAAGGAATCATATTTAAATAAAGATATTTTTACTTCACAAGAAATCAAAATGCCTGTTCTGGTTATAGTGAATATATAAAACACAACATGGATTTTGATGCTGGGCCTTGACTTCTCATAGACTGCTAAATCCAGTGCTGTGCAACGATTTCTAATGGTTTCATCAAAGGAGGTCTATTAGAAAACGAAGAGTGTCTAATAAATGTTGACTTTGTAGTGAAAAACAAAATGCAGTGCACACAGTTTACCCTTTGAAGTAAATGCACAACTTTAAAGAAAATAAAGTTCTTCTCAACTTTTCTTGACTTTTTCTTTTCACTGATAAAACATTTAATGGGAGTGAAGTATGGCATCACTATCAAATCAAATGTCAAGAGTATAAATGTGTGTAGGGAGTTGGGACAGCATGAGGATATCCGCAAGTGGATTGGAGATGCGCAAGAGCACAAAAGGAGATCCAAACGTGACCTTTCTGCTCTCTGCTCACATGAGAACTTAGTTGATGTTTTTGGCCGTCGGTGGGCAGATCCAGCCAGGCTTCTACACATGATTGGCTACCAGTGACGTGCGGTCAGGGGAGTCATCATGGAAAAATAATATACAATATAAAATCCTTTATACTGCTATTTTCGCCTTGTGGTTTTGTACTAAAGTATACTTTACTTAGCTTAACCAATTCTGATGAGTTTTTCTTCAAAATCGCTGGATTTCACATTTTCCCATTCAAACGCTCAGAAGCGAAGCCGGAGAGGCAGCAGCAGCTCAGCCTCACTTGGGTTACGTCATCGCTCGCTAACTGCCATTATATGACAGCATGTTCGTCCTGTCTGTACGCCGGCAATAAAATGGCTAAGAAACATTTAATATATGGACTGATTTTCCATAATTTTGCTTATGTATATAATGTACAGTTTTTTTGTCACAAGCTGTGTGTGTATCGTGTTTTTTGTGAGGAGGAGCGATAAGAAACGGCAGAGAACAGACTGTAGGGGAGGCAGGCAGTTCTCTAGCCTCATGGCAGGGGGCGCTCATGATCCCA
>CAEGAF010133133.1:0-14021 GCA_903067075.1 Micropoecilia bifurca | reverse complement strand
TATATATATATATATATATATAAATTTGTCTGCAGAACAGTGGAGTTCCACATTGTTAACGTTCACCTCACCTTGATTTCTTTCCTTGTTAATTTTCGGATTGCAACAGAATACCTTTTTTTTTTAAAAAATTCACACATTTGTGGTTGCAGGGATGAAAACAAGAAGCCACATCATATCTTAAACAGAAACGTCACTCAAGGAGACTAGTACATCTTGGTAGTTTTGGACTTTAAAGGACACACATTACAGACGTCCTCGTTTACTGCTCTTAAATGTGCTTTTGATTGTTCAAGATCATCGTTTCTCAACATGCCCTGCTTATTTCAGATGTCTCTGCTCCAAATGGTGGTCAAATGACTTCCTGCGCTTCCTGTGAAGTGCTGCCGCCACCTGGTAATTGCGCACTTATTCAAGTCAGGTGTTTGGCAGGAGGGAGAAACGACTAAAGCATGCACAGGTGCAGATATCTGTGTGTATATATATATATATATAATATATTATTCCCAATGTGGAGTCCTGAGGAGGCCATCTGTACTAAAGAAGGTTTGGTGAGATGGGACGTGATATTGCCTCCATCACATATCACATCCTCGCAGCAGGATCGACCTCCTGTTATTTAGTAAAAATCAAACCTTTTGACACCTCAGGTCCTCCATACAGCAAATGTGTTGGACTTGATGAAGCTCGTCCTTCTAAGACATTCTTTTCTTTCCCGTCTCTGCAAAACACCATTCATCACCGTCCATGTGTGCAAGCGAGTGCAGCACGACGAGAAATAAATGCATCAACACCCATTTAAACAATTACTGCATTGCATTGCGCTCTTCTATTACGGAAGGCATTCTTGCACTGAAGTGTGATCATTTTTAATAACCTTGAGGCGCTGTTGGATGAGACATTGTACAATTTTTTTGTTTCATTTTTCCCTCCAAGCTCACCTCTGGTTTAAAGCGTATCCCCGCTCTTTTTGTCTTAAGTCCAGTGATCCAATTTGCAGTGAAAACCCCAGGGTTCTCAATCAAACAAAGAGTGCAGCCTTAATTGTTTTGTAGTTACGACAGCTTCAATTATTGATGGCCAAAGCCCGTGTTTTCTCTCATCGAGTCCAGCCCCGCCGCAAGAAAAATACATTAAGGTTATTAGAGTTGCCGTGGCTGGTGTGAAGTCAAATTATCTGCTGGAAGTGGAATAATTCTGTTTTTCTTCCTGGCTTTGGACTCTCCTCCTTATTATTGGCTGAATTCATAAGACATTTTTACAGAGCTCACACAGCGTGAGATTTCAGAACACCCCATCTTTTGAATAATTGAGGCGCCTCGACTCTGTATTATCATACAGAAAGACGGGCGGCTTTGATATCGCCTGTGCAGAAAGAGCCGCTCCTTATAGAACTCCTCTGCCAAAGACAAAGCATGCCCAGTGGGCCCGGTGACACCCGGCATGAGATGATTAATTAAGAAACACACCGTTCGGTGACAGACATTTCAATTATTGTGTTTGCAAACTGAAAGCGTTGAGGGGAAGCACGGTGCAGCGAGGCACGATCTCAGTTTAAGAAGTTGCTATAAAACTTCAGGGAGTTCTGCCTTCCTCCCCGGTTTTGAGTCTTTCAGCTTCTGCTTGAGTTTTATCAAACATTTACATTTTTTTTAAAGCGTCCGACGTCAAGCCGCCTTCAGAGGAGGGAGAGCCCTTGATGTAGCCACTGCAGTTGGAAATGTTTCAATTTTTCTTTTTTACATCAACTGACCTGCGTAGTTTAAAAGATGGATAACATAAAAGGTAGCACACCTTTTTTTTTGGTTTGTGTTAGGGGTTTTTTAGCTTGTTTTTTATTGTAAAACTAGGAAATCCAACACAACTGAATCAAAATAAAAAAACTCAAACTATTCCTTTCTGTGATTAAGTTGCCTTCCTGAGAATTGCAGCGAATAATTCATTATTCTGTCTCATTAAAAGGGGCTTCTGCAAGTTTTCAAGACTTCCTAAGACCTTAAGGGAAAAACATTCAAGTCCAACAGTGACATGTGAAAGTAAAATCTAAAATTAAAATGGATTATTTTAGGGTTTTTTCTTATTCACAGATCATGCATATAACTTTAAATGTTTCATTTTATTGGTATTGTGAAGCAAACAACACATAGGACTAAATAAAGATAAAAACTTCACTGATCCATTAAAGATGCATGAGCAGCGAACATTACCTTGATGTGATTCAACAGATATGATCATCAGCTGCTGGATTCAAATGCAACTTTTCCCTTATTAGCAAACAGCCATTTCCCCCCTGCTACAGTCGGTTACAGCTCAGTTGCATTTGTACCCATGTGACTCATCCCCTCCTCTGGTTTACGGCGGCAGGTTAAGATGAGCTGTTTTTTTTTCTGAAATTACAAAAAAAAAAAGCCAACTTGGTTTTCTTTGTCTCCACTCCACAAGGAGTCGCTTCTGATTTTCTTTAGTTGGTAAAAGTTCTAAAGCAAAGTAAAAGAGAGCTGCCGGTTCTTAAAATGTTATGGTTTTATTTAAAGTTTTAAGTACTTTTATTGAGACAAGTATTAGCCGGTATCACCAATGTCGATACTCCGTCCAATACCAATACTTTTAATCTAAATTTGATACAGCATGAAACTTCTGATCATTTGGTGTTTTTTCTTTTGATTTGTTTTGTTCACACCTCAGACAGAATTTGGACAAAGTACATAGGCATCTAAAGAATTACTTGAAATATTAACATGGGGGAAAAAAAGCACAAAAGATTATGAGAGCAAATCTAAACAAAATCTGTTTTGAGGCAGAGTGGAGAAACTACATTACAAAAGTAAAATAAAATATTAAGGGGGAATCTGAAACTAAGGTATTGATCTGATACTTCATACTGACTTGATATAGTAGTTATAGATATTTTGGATCAATCCGCACATGTCCAATGTGAAGAATTTTCAGATAAAACTTTCATATAGCTACTGTGGTACTGCTTGGGTTTCTTTTTCAAATGTTTATACAAATTATTTTCAATGAAGTTTTACCTTTTAAGCACATCATATACAGACACACAATGTGCACCGTGTCAACATCCTGTCCCCTGAGAAGCAGGAGACGCAGTTTGTTTGGACCTTTGTCCCAGGTTGTCGGATCCACACTCAGATCCTCCTGACGTCTTTGTGATGGATTGTGTCAAAACGTCTGAGGTCTGAGCCATCGTCACGGGAAGAGAGAAAATCAATGCAAAGTTTTTGTTTTTTCTATTGTATTTTATCTGATGATGCAGTGAAAATATTTAGAAAGCCTCAAGTTTGACCTTACCTGTTCGCTGCTGTATGTTGGTTGACTGAAGAGATCAGTGAGATAAAAAAAAACCTTCTAATCTTCTACTTCCGAGATAAGTTGGAAATGAGGTAATAAGCAAATACATTCCCACTAAAAATGATGTAAGTCACATTTGTTCCTTGTGATTAGAGCAGTTTGAGGAAGGCTTTACCTTCATTGAGCTTTTGACCTTTGAAGTAAATCTACTAAATGTGTCTCTAAAGAAACTGAAATCAGTTTTACTGTATGTAAAACAGTTGGCAAGAGAAGGACAGCGAAAATTACAGTCCAGGTTTAGCTATTGAAGCTATCTGACCCTGAGAGGAAAACACGGTAAATGAAGTCTAAGAAAATGTGAAATGAAATATTTAGTATTACTATTGTATAATCCACCACTGAATTCTACTATGTACTATGTGAATGTCCCTTTACTCATCATTCATTCATGCCAAAAACAACAGAAAAACTCGCCCTAGAGCCTGCCTCAAGATTCACTCTCTTTTGTCCACAGCTATACTCACTTACTACACCTTTCAATCCCTCTGTAACAAGATTGTTGTATTTTTTTAAAAACATTCTTCAATGAACTGCAGTGGGGTTAGGGAGGCCAGATTTTGAAAGGCATTCCACCAAACATATCTGTCGCCTTGTTCAAATCATTGTGCAAGACCTGTGGTCTTTTAAAGACAAAAATAAAAGTCTGAATGAGAGCCATCCTTGCAGCTCAAAGAGAGTAGAATCTGTTCTCCATCTGATTTTTCCTCAATAAGAAACATTTTTCCCTCCAGTAGCATTTATTTGTTAAATGACAACAGAACAATCTTTGATAATTAGTGAGTTAAGAAAACACTTCAAATAGAATGATTTATGCCGGCTCAATGGATGAAGCTGCATGTGTGTGTGTGTTTTCCTTTTTTTTAATGGCTTCTGTTCTTTGGAAATGTAAAGTATAATCCGTAATACTTAAAACAACAGAGAATAGTTTCCACTGGCACTTCTAATCAGAGAAAAATTATTCAACACATATTTCCTCTTTGTATGGTCACAATGGCTTTCCTCCCTTCTGTGTTCTTAGTTTAACAAGGCATGTAAATATTTCTTCAATTTATCTGTAGCCTAAGTTGTGATAAACTCATCTTAGCACTAGAATTACATAAACAGCAACAGTCAGACACAGAGGCTTCGTCGATCTGATCCACTTTAAGTAAAATGTGCTTTAGGGACTTAAGAGTTCCCATTGATTTTCATTCCAACACCAACAGTTCATGAGCTGTGGGATATTTTTAAATGTTCAGTTCTGAAATATTTACTTTGCTTTCCTTGAGCCAGTGTGCCATTTTTTGGGTGGTGAGCCAATGTCCCTTCAGAAGACGTAAGATGTAACGTCTTTTCAAGTTGGCTATGGTTTTGATCCCTGATCCGCCTAAACTAGCTGGTCTCGGTTCGGTCGAAGTGAACTCTGGTTCGAAAGCATATATGAATGACCAATGGACCAAAAGCAGGAAGCAAACTACGGAGCATGGCATTCTGGGTAAATACAACCAAAACAAACTTGAGAGTCTAGCACTAGTGGGAGAAATGGCTTGTGGTCTTTTACCAATGACAAAAGATAAATCCTAAAATCTGACACCGCTCCATTTCTGTTTCCATTTTGTGTAGAAGGAAGTTGCGCTCACGTTTTCTTTGGAGGCTTTTTATGTGTCGTTTCCTTCAGTAGGTTTTGGTGCATCGCCGCCACAGGCGAGAAGGTCAGCAGGTTTTTACAAAGGTTTGGATCATTTGTCACAGTGCAAGCAAACCACGACACTAAAGAACATTTATTTTTCTAGATAAAGTACATAAAAGTGGTTTCAGAAGTAAATCAGTAGATTTAACATTGTATTTCCAAACAAGGTTTAACTTTGGGGACTCAGGTTAGCATTTAGCCACAATTAAGCAACCTAGATATCCAGCTGTTTCGTTGTACATTTAGCACTTTTTGTGTAAAATATTGTTCCAGTTGTGCCTCTGGTGAAGTTTAGCTTTTATGAATGGAATTTATGTAACAACATTAAACCACCATAAGCTTAAAGCATACCAAAAGTAAATGTTCAACTATGCTAGTCATTACTAGCATACACCAAGGCTAACTATGATTTTTGTTATGCAGTTCTAATGATGCAATAGAAATGTTGTGATTCACTTAATGCCTTCCTCCTTTCTTCCTCTCCCCCGGCACAATTGCTTTTACATTTGACATTTAGATGAAATGAAAATTGCTTTCTTAATAGATGTTAGATAACATGCTTTTCAGAGAGAGAGAGAAAGAGCGTCTTTCATCTTCATTTGCTTCTGAGCTCCCGCTGGCTTCGCGAGCAACACTCGGCAAGAAATGTGGCCCGGGATGCGTTTAGAGCGCGAGCACCAAGACGCCAGGCCTTCGCCCTGTTTCATTTTTACAAGATCATTTGTAATATTTTTTATGTCCTGCACTTGTGTTTCTCCAGATGGCGCAAGTAGAGGATCATTTTTATTTTTGCTCCTCAATGTAATTTATATTAAGCTGCTTTGCCGTTGCTCCATTCTCATAATGTTAAAAAAAAAAACAAAAAAAAAAGAAGTTGCTCAGTGGAATCAACGCTCTCTGCAGGACTCGGCTCTTTGGAAGAGATGCTGACATTTGAAGATGTTTCATCTCGCTGAGAACATTGTGGAACAAAATGCAACTTAGACGCATACAAAGAACTTCTTTGCGAGAGGACAAAGCCGGCCGCTCAGACAACATCGGTATTATTCAATAGCTTTCTACGCCATTGATGTATAAGATTCGCAGGAGCTGGTCTCTGAAATACAGCAAACCTGCAGGAGAAAACTCAGAACATTAGTGGTTTTATTTGTCGGTGTAATTCGCTCTTTATTCTGCGGGAAATGGCTCTTAAAAAAAGCAAAGTGAAACCTTTAGAAATAATGAGTGATACGACGACGTGGGTCAAAAGCTGTTTTAGAATTAATTTAATTACAATCGGGGGTTTTGAGTCACGGCCGTCAAGTCAACGAAAAGGGTGAAATTTCTCAAACAGCACGAAGCCGGGGGATTTGGGAAATCACTGCAGCAATTACACAAGATGCTCTGGTTCATAACTTCATATTTTCTGGGCACGGGAAGAAGAGCAGAAGAAAATGAGCTGTTTTATTCAGACGGGCTTAAAGCGTGTTGTGTTGTAGTCGGTGGGGTCACAGGAAGGACCTCGGACTCCTTAACAAGCTCCTTCCAAAAGCAAACAACTTAAGACCCTTTTTCATCAAATTCGAGCCGTGGCCATCTTAGAAATACACCGACATCGATGGCACTGCTTTTCAAGCAAACACATTGATTTGTTTGCAGTGAAGTTCATATTTGCAGTCAGACGAAATGAAAACAGCCGGCTACAGAGTTTCCTGCTTAGCCAAAGGCCACGGCATCCTTTTCTTCTTTTCTAATTTAGAACCGCATTTTGTTGTCAAAGAGCATTACTTTGCTGTTTGAACACGATTGAAGAAATCTGTAAAATAGTCTCTGATTATTTAGAAGTCTATATCAGTGAAAGGTTGGCGGGAGAGAAAAAAAAATGTAAACCGAGACGTACAGTCCCTGTCCAACACGCAAAGGATAAATTGCTAAACTGTGTCCTCCACTTATAAACAAGGCATTCAGAGTCCTACAAATGTCCTAAATGTTTATATCAGATTTGTCTAATATGTCTATTGAATATTCATAAGTGGAACATTTTTGAAAAACACATCCTTTTGTTGGTTTTTCACTGGTTTTCTTTACATAAGTGTTCCTTTTCTCTGCCTTGATCGCACTGTAAGAGTCTTATTTCTCATTCGTGGTGGAAGTGCAGTCAGCACATTAATCTCCACTGCTGACATTGATACAGAGTCGACCTCCGTACTTTAACAAATGACTTGAGTTAAAACTGAATCGCACGGCTTTTGACCAAATGGTAAAAAGCAAAACTTGGTACAACAAACTGCTGTTTCTTATTCTCTCTTGCTCTCTCTTGCTTTGTTTGAGGAAGTGTTCACTTATTAATGTCATTGTGTTAATTTTTATCCTGCCAGTATGTGAAAACACAACACCGCCCTCCTGTTCCTCCCTTCCTCCTCCCCCTCCCTTCTTTCGGCTCTTGAGGCTGCTAGAGCTCAGCCAAATTGGACCATTCGGTAAACCACTTCCCAGACTTGCAGTAAATCTGCTGCGGGAGGAAACACATGAGAGACAAACTGGGTGTTTGACTGATAAGTGGTGGAGACTGGAACATTCAGATAAGCCCTTTGTGCCTGCTGTTACGTACAGTCGAGCTTCATATCATAAACTATTTGTGCCAAGGGCACGCGATGAAATCACAGTGCCATACCTTGGAGATTACCACAACTGTGATGTGTGTTGACCCAAGTTATGATAACCTTGTTATCGGCGCTGAGGTCTATAAACCTTATCTGCACCATGTTTCATCCAGACATCGGCGATGCTGGCAACTAATGGAGATTTAGCCCTTCAGTGATCCCTTATCTGCCAAACGCATCTCAGACCAAACTATTCCCCTGCTGTTCGCTCGATTTGCTGTTTGTTTGAGAACCTACATAATACATAACTACAGTGTCTGATCGGACTTGATAGGACTTATTACAGAGGATATCATCGGCTGCCGGCGTGTCCTAAAGGAGTGCTTGGGAGACTCGTCACGGCGCTGTGCCGAAAGATAAAACCCGCTCAATAAAACTTGGTGTTTAGCAGTCTACTGTTCTGCAGAGACGGATTAAGTCCTTGTAGGAATTTCATTGCACGCACATTGTTATATGGCTCATTTTGTTATAGACTTCTTTATCTTTTTATAATCAATACTAATAAATACTCTACTCCTTTGGGGAGGTTGCAAATTTTGCTCTTGTATGGAATTCAGATCGTAAAGCGATAGAACTCGTTGTCAAAACGCCACTCCGATATTAGTCCCGTCACCTCCGGAGAAGGATGCTGAGAGGGTAGCGGGGAGTGTAGTCATGGCAACAGGATGTAGTTCAAAAGTGTGATATGTTGAAATATGCATGTTCTTGTTAAATAATGAGAAAAAAAGCAGCACTGTTCATATTAATATATTTTAATTTAAAGAATTACTATTCTAATTTTCAGAAAATTTGCTTAGATGAAAGAAACTTGTAAGCCGTCCACAAGTGGAGATGTCAAGGTTTAAATGCTGTATGTAGGGGTTATTAGGACACAAATGCAGGTAGGAGGCAGATTTTCTTAAGTTTAATTTGAGAAATAAAAATTAAAAATCCACAGGAGATCAACAGCGAAACTGGCAGACTGGAGGGGGGGAAAAAAAGGAAAGTGAACTAGAAGAATAAAATTACAGAATAAGTCGGTATCAAACACAGGATGTATGAAAATCAACTATAATGATTCTTCTATATTAAATATTAAAGAAAAACTTGAGGTACAAAACAAAATGCTGAACCTGAGTCAGCACAACTCAGAGATCTTGTGAGGGTCAAACAGTGATGTTGGACGCCTGGCTCTATTTAATCCCAAAGGTGTTCTCAGGTTGAGTTGAGGACTCTGTGCAGATTAGTCGAGATGTTCATGTATGTGTCGCAACATTTAGTAATGTGAAAAAACTGGACTTTAAAATGTACTGGGAATATTACATATTGCGACAGAACGTATTACAAAATGTGCTTAATTTTGTTACATTTTGCATTTTAACTTAATGCGGTTTTAATGATGATTTATTACATTTTAAAGCCTGATTTCATTACGTTCTTGCAAACCAAAACCTGCGGCGTTAAAAACCACAGATTTTGGTTTGATATTTCATTGGAATCACGCAACTTCCAGAATAAGCTGAAATAATCTTTTACAGAAAGATTCATGGCCTTAAGCCAAGTTAAGTGACAGGAAGCACTATGTCAATGTGATTATGGAGAATTTGGTTTTTCTGGCAGCCTTTGTAGCCCTGCTTGTGTCCTTTTTTTCCCATACAAATGAATTTACATACAACTCGACAGGTAGAATATTCTTTGCAGCCAGTTGAGCTCAAAGTGAATAAAAAAAAAAGAAGTGGAATAATTTACTGAGAAAGTGAGCGAGCCAGTTCTGGCACACATCTGCTGGGAGTCCATCTTGCTCCCAGTCCTAGCCGCGATTTAGCACGAATCTGCAGGAGGACGATTCCGCCTGAGTCCCGGTAGCTCGTTACCTTGGCAAACGAGCTGTTCCACCTTGGAAGCGCCAGGAAATCCTGCGGCGATCACGCACCGCCGCTAAGGATGTGACTCCCCATATGAGCCGTCTCTGCGCGAAGAGCGCCGCTTGACATTAGAGGAAAATCGGTGTCATGAATTTGCCATGACTGATTCAGAAAGAGGACCCACTCCGGTTCCAGCTGTGCGGCAGCTGTGCACCACATAGGAGTGTCATGTCCTACATTCTCTGAACCATGTGACTGTTTTGTTTTTTTGTTTTTTCTTTAATGTTGTGCACCACTGACTCATGAATAAGGATAAACTGGTGTTGTTATGGGGTGTAGTTAGCTATGTTCAGACACATACATTCAGGAGGATTAACGCCTTGAGCTTCAGCAGCGTCATCTTTCTGCGTCTGCAGGTCGGAACGTCTCAGTACCCCAAAAAGGAAGGACGTTTTATGCATTTACTCCCATCAGCGACTCAGAATGAAGATCAGTGGAACTCATGTAACACAAAGCGCACCTTTTATAAACTAATAAATTGTTTTCCTTCTTCATGCCCCAATTAATCTGGCAAAAATCCACCCCCCCAAATTCTTGCATTATGAGTAACTGATAGACACCAAAGAGGTTGCGAGTCTACCGAACAGAGTATTTTTTTAAAAAAAAAGGGTAATGTGCCGAAAGTATGACTAACTACATGTTTCTTCATATTTTTTTTAAAACCTCATTTATTCTTCTGTGGAGATTTGTGTTCTGTTCAGCTACAGAAACTCCCCCCTTAAGCCACATGCGTGAGAACGCTGCATTGCCTTCCAGGTAATTTGGCAAGGAAGACAAAAACCCCCAAAAAAACATTGATCTGGGACATCAATGGAAGCAGGACACGCTGGAATGAACAGATTTTATATTCAAGTTGAAACTATACATCCTTATTGGACTTGTTGCATCTACCGTGACCGATAAGAATGATTGGACTGGGCTGCACACTTGAGGTACGACATGCAGGACATGGTGCGTTGTAGCAAACGCAGTCTGAGATTCAATTATGTTCCAGTCACAGTCACTTCCTTTACACTTTGTAGAGTTTCAAATGCATTCAACATTAGATCTGAGAATGATTTAGATTCTACAGCATTAAACAAATGCTTCTCTGAAGCATCTTGTTCAGTTGTAGCGCAATATTGCATCATACTAATATGTAGTTAATGAACAAATTAATCTCATGTACTTTACTAACAACTGGGTAAGTTTCTTTTTTTAGCAGTCTGCTAATTATTTTTCTTTCTAACTCATAACTAATTATTATACACTTAAACATTCGGTGATATTATCCATTTTCTGTCAGGTGTAATGTCAACAGGGGAAAAACGTCATGACTAACTGAATCAAAATAAAATAATATCAATCTATATATGCATAATGACATGCATTTATAATAGAAATATAACTAATAAACTAGACTGAAGGATGAAAAACAGAATAAAAATGATTTCTACTGTCAAGAATAATGGATGGGTTAAACAGTAATGAAGGAACATCCAGCGATTTTATTATACTTACTACTGAACTCACAGGATCAATTGATTATCGTCAGATTTTCACCAAGAATTGAATGAAAAGAAAAAACTCCCCTTAGCTGATTGTCATCTTATTTTATACTAGGAAAATGTTTTCAAGTTTTCGTTCTTCTGCATATTATGTCCTGATCCGGTTCCAACTCAGCTTCAGTTCTCTGTCTAACAGCTGATAGATAAAAGATTACTTGCTCGATTGAGTAATGGGAGGTTCTCCTAATAGACGATAAACAAACAATCTCTTTAGGTGCCACACAGACACATTCAATATGAGCTGGTGACGAGTAAAACAACCTCTCAATTGACTTTAGTAAGAATCAAGATAGTTCCAGTCCAAATCACAGGAAAACCCTCTTGACAGTGCTACACTAGTGGTGCTGTGGTGGGGCAGGGGCAAAGCACAACCTACATATGGAGGCCCTTAGTCCTTGTGCCAGTGGTCACAGGTTCAATTCCCAGCCTGGTGACATTTGCTGCATGTCTTCTTCCTCTCTCAATACCCTGCTTTCTGTCAAACTACCTTCAAATAAAGGCCACTAGAGCAAACAAAAAACGTTGCTACACTCATCAAAGCTCTTTGAAATACCTTCTGTGTACGAATTATCCTCGTAACCATGCCAACATTACAGGAATTCATAATATTTGTTAGCAGCAATATATCAGTTTTAGAAGTGTCGCGCAGTCTCTGGTGACAAGCAAGGCCGTAAAATAACGAGAGGAAGTTACTGAAACTGTAGCGTTCTAATTTTATAAATGAATCTCTTTGTATGGCGACGTTCTAGCAGCCAGCAGCCTTATCTAGGCCTCCGGGCCATCAGCTGTGCGCCTCATTATGAAAACAACACGCTCCCTGCAAGCTGAAATTAGAAATAACAGCCTGAATTGACCTGGGGAAGAAAATAAGTTATCAGTCACAACTGACGGTAACTTACTGCTATCTGCTACACATCCTTCCTGAGTTCACACCTACCATCTGCTACTCTGAATATGTCTAACCTATAGGTCACCCCCCCCACCACCACATACACATTCTTTGACATAATTTGCAAAAAGGTCACAAAGGATCAGAAGCATCTTTGAAATTTGGCACCAAAATACCAATGAGCGTTACCAAAACAATGTGGCACCAATAGCGAAATATGGATAGCAGTAACTTTCTTTGATGAAACTAAGATTTTTAATGGCATTAAAAGCAGCTCCAAGTACCAATAAGCTCTGAACCAAAACCTGGAGGTTCCTATTGGACAGGTAAAGATGAAAATGGATTGTGATTTTTAGCGATACTGAGAACACATCCAAACCGACAAAACGATTCATGTTTTACGATGATCTTGCCAACGTTCAGAACTAAATCTGACAGAAAACATGCGGTGTGCCCCTGAAAATATCATCACAGTTGGACAGGTTTGTCTTTTCAAGGCAGACTGACTTAAGACACGGCTTGGTGATTGACTCCTACAAACAAAGGTTTAACGTAGAAACTGAAACAGAAGGGATGTTCACTATGGTACTTTTTCCATTGGACATATTTGTATGTTTTCAGTAGAATTTCATTGAATATCTTACCAAGACAAAGAGACTAGACTCATGTCAGGCAGGATGGAAAACAGTTTTTTCTGTCAGCTTCCTTTCCTCTTCGTATTCCAACCCACACCCATGAACATCATATCTGAAGCTTCTCTCCTGGATTTACTCTGGAGAAGACCAGCGGTCCCAGGTGAATAAACTCCCTACATGTCCCGGATAACATCAAATCCAGCCTGCTGAATTTCTTTTATTCCTTTATTCGTTCATCATTGTGGATTTCATCAAACCCCAGTCTGCAGCTGGGAGCCGATTCTGGTAGCAAACCATAAGAGATCCTTTGACTTTGTAATTCATTTGTGTCGATCACAAATCTCAATAAGACACGACTGATGTTTGTGGCTCCTGCTGGGACAAATAACAGGCTTTATATGTCTAACCAATTTAGAGGAAGACGGAAAATGAACAGTCAATCAACATCTAAATCCAGTGGTTGGATAAACTGATGGCCAGAGTTTGTAAACTCAAATAATTAATAATTGGTGATCTAGAAATATCTAACATGGCGCACGTTGGCGAAATCTTTAATTCATTTCCAACATTTCATTCGAACCTCCCAGTGGTGTTTGGGGGCAGCACAGGGTCAGGTCACAGTCACAGCTGTTAGCAACAGCAGGCGGCTACATAATTCACCGTCCCTATTAATGTTTGTCACATACCAGATAATTCATGAAATCACTTAAATACAACGCAAGACTCTAGAATCATGAATCGCAACCCGTAGTTTGGTGTAGTTGGACAAAAATGACTTGGTAGGTGTAAATTTTCCTCTAGAAAAGTTAAACCTCAAGAAGACCTCCAAAATAATAAACCCTCTCCACCACGGAATATGAAATAAACATGAACTCACACCCCAAAGAAAATTCAACAGTATTCCCTTTAAATATGCCGCGCCTTGTCGGGAAACTCTTCTCTATTTTTTTTTCTTTTTCGTTCATAGCTTACAAAAAACATACAAAAACAACAATGTAAATACACCTCCCAGTCGGGGAAATCAGTACGCAATTTGCAAGTCTGAAGTTGCCTCTTAGCCCTGGCAGTTTATCGCAACAGACCCGGGTGAAATATCGGGGCGTACAGCTGCTTGGCAGAGGTTGGCGACTCGGAGAGCGAAGCGAAGGGGGAAGAGAACCGGTTGAATCCCTGAGAGATCTATCAGATGAGAGCGATGTAACACATCTGGTCTGTCGGCATCTCCCAGGTCTTTAATATTCACAGTAACTCCCAGGAATCTGCTGTGGAAAAAAAAGCCCACAATGAATAATTGATGCAGTGTGGAGCCACAGAGCTTCCTCCTCCTGTTAATTGGATTTCATGAAGAACAGAGGAAGAGGAGTTT
>CAEGAF010133108.1:0-73583 GCA_903067075.1 Micropoecilia bifurca | reverse complement strand
GAGGGAAGTCTGGGCCTCCCTTCTGAAGCTGCTGCCCCCGCGACCCGACTCCGGATAAGCGGAAGAAAATGGATGGATGGATGGATGGATGGATGGACAACCATGTGTTGGGCTGCACAGTGATGTTGGGCTGTACAGTGGTGCAGTAGGTAGAGCTGTTGCCTTGCAGCAAGAAGGTTCTGAGTTCAATTCCCAGTCCCAATCTTTCTGCATGGAGTTTGCATGTTCTCCCTGTGCATGGTGGGTTTTCTCTGGGTACTCCAGCTTCCTCTCACAGTCCAAAAATATGACTGTCAGGTTAATTGGCCTCTTCAAATTGTCCCTAGCTGTGACAGACTGGTGACCTGTCCAGGTGACCCCGCCTCTCGCTCAGAATGTTAGCTGGAGAGGCACCAGCACCTCCTGAACCCACTAAGGGACAAGAGTGTAAAGAAAATGAATGGATGGACAACCATGTGTTGTGAGGATGAAATATTAATGGAGTGACAGAGTTACTATGTTGCCTGCTGGTCACAGTGGCTTTCAAGTTGCACAGATTTAATCAGATAACTCAAACAATGCTCCTTTATTTCCGTCAGCAGAGCAGGTTTGACCTAACGATGTATCTCTGACAAGACAAAGCAATTTGTTTTTTATATTCTCTTTTTTCTTTTTTTATCTTTTGTCTCCACATATTCAGAAAGTGCAACAGGAGACTCAAAAGTTTTCTCAGCTAGAGTGGAATCCCATCTCTGCTTGTCCTGAATGTTTTACATGCTGATCAGTTCTTTGCATCACAGAAACCTGCCTTAGTCATTCTTTTCCCCACTTTACCTGTTCTACCTGTTGCTTTCTGACCTGTGAACAAAGATGTCAGGGTTTCATACTGTTCTATGTTTTATAGTAAACTCCAGACTGAAATGACTGTGTGAATTCAGTGACAGTAAGGACTAATTAGGCTACACCATACACGAATGCTTAGTGTCGGAAAGGAAATGGAAATGTTGGACTTTTATTATCTGACATCTGCAGTCATGTGGAAAAGGCATGTTGCTCAGGAAGGACTTATATGGACATCCCGCCTCTATAAACTAGTTAGGTTATCTACTGTCAAGGCCACAAAAATGTTAAGACGTGATAAGACATTAAGACCCGTAAAATGCTTCGTGAAATGGATTATATGGCTTTAGGTGTAACCAGGGAGTGTTAGGGATGATCTTGGATGACCAGTCATGGCAACCGTCATAAATATGATGTTTAGTCAGATTGATGCAAAGATTCACCCAACCCTTTAAATTCCTTTTCGACTATTCATGTAGACCAAACGAAGGAGTGTTACCATGTGATTAGAATTAGCAAACCGAATTTGGAGTCGAGTTAGTTGAATGATAAAGCAGCATCCTTGTGGTGTTTGCCACCAAAACACAGACTCAACACAGACATGGCAAAATGAATCACCAGCGGTTTCAGCTCCACCTTCTGCCCCAAAGGGTTAGAAAGGAAACAATGACCCATGAATGACCGGCTCCTCACCAGCTCCAAATCCTAGATCCCTGATTTGAGTGAATGTGGTTGTTGGTCTGGGATTGAAGTGATTCCTTAGCAGATCACAGCATCATCAATGGTAATTCTAATTGATTTACTGTTATTCAGAACATTGAATAATTCACAAAAACAAATGAATAAATGATTTTTTGTCATTATGACCTCTTTCTAAATCCATCACACAGAATTGTTCATTTACTGATTGTTAAATTTCTGGGTGTTTGATGTTCTGTAAATTAACAAAATCATCATTCTTTAATTTTAGAGGGTTTTACTGATTTTTTTAATGTTAAAATACTTACAAAATGAACTACCACCAATTTTCTAACATGAAAAAGTATTGGCTAACTAAGTTGAAGGATAAAAAATGAGACAAAGCTCCGTCAAATTTTACATACTGAACAAATAGAGCAATGCCTCTCAAGCCAGGTCAGGGTCTGAAGCTGGCTTGTATGTAATGTAAACATTAGTATGTAATGTTTTAAATGAATCACAGGTTTCTTTATTGAATCATTCTGTCCTTTTGCCCTATCAGGTGTTGCTCTATAGCTCTTTATTTTACTCAAACTTGATGAATACATCAAGATCAAAGTCTAACCTTTCCCACTTTTCAACTTTTATCTAATTACTTTACAGCCTTGCATGCAGAATGTTGAATGACACATCATCTTGCACATGGTTTGAACGGTGCATTTATGTTAATGACTAAGCAGACGTACTTCCTCCTATGATTTTGCTGCTTCGCATTCTTTTCTTTGTGGTTTTAAACATGGTCCACTTACAGTCAAGCCTCCCTTTTATTTAGTCTTGCACACTGCTCTCTTCCTCATGCGTTTTTAATGTACCTTCAATCCTGCTCCTTTCATTCATAAGGAACCTGCCCAGGTAAAAGGATCACCTTATCAATCTTGCATAGAAGGACCCAAAATCCTGACAAAAACAGAAGAAACATTTGAAGACAGAGGAACGGAGATACGTGCAGGGCATGCAGTGTGTGTGTGTGATTCATGCATAAACAGCGTTTCTAGGCTAAAGCACGCTGCGCACGTATCACACACTCCAGAAAGGAAGATGGAACAGCCGGTCTCCAGTTCAGTCATGTGGTACAAACTCCACCTAGTGGTCGTTATGAAACCTAATGACGGAAAGCGTTTAAAAATGGATGCGATGCACTTCCCTTTTCAGACAAAGGGAAATGTGTTGGTTCCTCAGCGAAACAATGGCGTAATGACAAGTGATAAAGGACATCATGGAAAATTATCTGGGAAAAAAAAGGACGTAAGTAAAAGTGTTTCTGCCCCGTGTTTCTATGAGAACCACTAGTCACCTTGGTATTAAATTTCCACAGATTATTTTGAGAAATTAAACCTTTCTGAGAATGTAATAATCATTCATATCACACAAATGTAATTTTATTTATTTTTTTAGTAGAAAGCAAGTTAGTGAGTGAACAGCTGGACTTTATGTAGCTTCAGACCCTGACCTGGCTTGAGAGGCATTGCTCTAATTGTTCCTGTGTTTCATGCTAACTGTAGTAGCATCAAACATGTATAGATCCATCCTACTGAGGTTCAGTACTCTCAGACTTTTTCTTAGTATATAACTCCACATTATTTGCAGATAATCAGCGTATTTACATATTTTTCAAACATTCTAAAGAAAATGCAGTTTGAAAAGTTGATAAACTGAGTGCGATATTTCACTCAGTGTTTGCAAAGCAGCCAGTCCAGAAGTGCCATTTATTCACCTTGCTGCTGATTGGCTTTACCCCTAAATGTGTCCACTGTAAATACTTTGTGTAGAAGCTGTTTAGAACGTTGCTTCCAATCTCATGGTTCTGACTCTACGCTGAACTGTGAAATATGAAAAGTAGGGTCCAGACGTTTTAAAATATAATAGAACAGAATGCCCACAAATTACAACTTATAAACCTGATTCATAAATAATATAAATTTGCATGGCTTGTGAAGGTAGTCTTTCAATTTCTTTTTAATACTTTTGTTATTTTTCAAAATCTATCATTAAGTGATATGGCCACAAGGCTTTGGTACTTACTTGTTTTTGGGGTAAAGGTTATAAACTGAGGAATTTCTTGCTTAGTAAAACATTGTAATCAGGTCTCTATGCTGACCAGTACTGGTTTGATCTTGATAAATGTTTCCCACACTAAGTCATAAAGAGTCACGTTGTCCACAGCCTGAGTTCTTGATGAGTCGTTCATTAGTGTGACATCAGTAAATTACAAGTATCCTGTTTCAGGGTGACACAGGAAAACCAGTTCTTACTCAGTTACTCCAGGTATAATAATAATACTGTATGAAGTACTTTTTTTTAAAGAAAGATCAAATTGAGTAAAAAAAGACGCCTCAGTCTTTCCTAAATAATGCAATGTAAATTCTGTCTGGACACCCCAGTCAGTTGTGGCAGATGACCAGTCTCACTCAAGATGTTAAAGGTAGATGTTCCTTTCTACTATTACTCAACAGGTGATCACGCGAAAGGATTGCAGTGAAGTGAATGACTCAGTGCGATTGCCTATTCTTACACAGAAAACGTAAAACAACTGAACTCTGTGTGATATAAAAACTAGAATCCAACTGGAATACATGTCATTTATTGAGAATCCAAGGATTGGATTCATTTACTCCTGTGTAGAAACTAACTGTCTTGCAAAGTGTTTTGAAATAACTGTTGCCTTAAATTAGTGTTAGGTAAATTAAAAGACCTGAATTTAAACTAAATTTGACTCATAATCTATATACAAGTAGTAGATGCCCAGAGTTCCTTTTCTCAGTCCATATTTTCTGTTTAGTTCAAGCCAAGTACGTTTAGGTAAAGTACCTTGGGGGTTTTTGTCTTTCACTTCCTGTCCTCCTCCTTCCTGATTTGCCAAATGATTGACTGGAAGTAATTTTCTCACACACCCACATATTTTTTTGAAGTAAAAGCCCACAGTGTCCTAAAATCTAAGTTCAATTCATGTGAAATCCAGTCAACCATAAAAACCATGCAACCATGCATTTTTAAATATAAATGATCCTGATCCGTGTCTAACTGTCTAAAAATGAGGAAGTTGCCTACAAGTAACCACTTTGCATGGTAGGTATTTGTAGATTTACACCAAGTAAAGTTCAAAACATTCCCATGGTTTTTTATTTAAAGACAGGCCATAAAATCTTCTGATGGAAATTGTGAAAGTTTTCCAAGGTGTAAACAGTTTTCTACTTTATTGGGTCATGCTAATAAATTATTGTGGGAAGCAGGTGCAGATGATGATGCTTTATTTGGTTTCCCTGGATTCAACTGGAAATATTTCGTTCACTGCTGTCAAGATCATGTTTTATTATACAGCAATGAATCTTAATGTAGGTTTATACCATCCTGGTTTGTTCTGGTCACACAGTTTGTTTGAAAGAAAAGTGTCTGCTTTAGAGTCCCCAGGTATAAAATAAAAAAATTGGATTTTTTTACTACTGAGATGTGGAAAAAACAATCTCCAGTGTTTGGTTATGCAGGGGTTTTCAGAAACAATCACTAATATTCATAATATTTAGGGAAACTTGATTTTTTTCAAATATCCTTCACTTGTTAATGGGTTTGCAGAACAAAGCCTACGGTGGCTAACAGGCAAAAAGCACATAAAATGCAGCAAACAAAAAAAGAGAATCAAACAAAAGAGACATTTTTTGTTTGCGTCTCTTTTTTTGTTTGCGTCTCTTTTTTGTTTGCCGCATTTTATTTGCTTTTTGTTTGTGTCTATTTTATGTTTTCTGAATTTCATTTGTGCGTGTGTCTTTTTTGTTTGCATGTTTTCTTTGTTGCTGCGCATTTGCACCTGTCGGCCACCGTACAAAGCTGACGAAAGTTATCAGCACAAGACAAAGCCAGGATATAAGCTCATTTTATCAGAATCAATTTATAACCCACTACTGTGTGTGTTTTCAGATATCTTACTAGTTTCATTAAACAAAATACAAATTGGCGTCAGAATAGCTAAAAGTCTACATGTTTCACACACTGGCTCTTACCATAGATGATCACAAAATGTTGGAAACAATCGAAGGAATTTCAAGAAGTTAACCAATGTTTGGAACGTCATCAGCCCACATTTTTGAAACGTGTAGAAAAGAACACAGAGTATCAATGGGATGACATTGTCATCTTTAGAACAAAGTTAAAGCTTAGTCATTGGTGTAAACATTTAACCAGTGTCACTTTGGTAACAGGTTATTGTATAATGTAAATAAGTCCATAAAATTATTTTTAAACATCATAGCAGTGATTATTCAGTTATTTGCCTGCGTTGTTCTACAGTGTAAAAGCTACAATGTAAACTTCCGATCAGGTGTTGTGTTTGGGCAGGTGGGGAAGCTACTGTGGTGAATTTTCAGGACATGCTCAAGTATCTTCATGGTTTTTTACTTTACGCTCCAGATTGATCCCACAGACCAAAAATAATGATTGTGAGTATATTTCAGATGTATCGTCCTGTAAAAGGCCACCAACCTGTATACAGGAGATCCTTCTTTCTCCTGAAACATTCTTTAGACTTTTAGCTGGTTCTGTAAGGAATCATCGTCTTATCCCACCAAGTAGAGAGGTGAGAAGAGAGGTTTGTACATAGAAAATACAATTAAATAAACACCCATAATATACCCATGTGAACGAAAAAGGAACATTTCCCAGCAACGTTTGGAAATGCCACATGTAAACAGTGAGAAGATGAAGTTATGAAATGAAAAGTGCCTATGTTTACTTTCCAAATGTTCCCATGAAACAGGGGAACTCCATGTAAACCTTCAGTGGGAAGAAATCAGACTCATGCCAAACAAACATCTACTTCGATTAATGTTGGCGCCATATTTTGGGGAAAAAAAATAAAAAAATCATACCACCTACTTGTTTTAGTGTAGTGAAAGAAAAACGCTGATTAATAAAAAGAAAATCAAACAAAAATGATCTGAGGAATTTTTAACACTCAGTTGCATAGTAGTTCATAGTTATTTTTTAATTCCGTGGTATATTTAAGCAGCTGAAATCAGATGTAGTTGAGCCCAAAAATATTCATACCATTGGTAAATTCTGATTTAAAATTTGATTAATTCTAAGACACGAGACAAGCATCTCAAAATACTATAAAACAAAGTAGTATTATGTTATTGAAGGTTTTCAGTTATGAACATTTATATATAGAAAAAATATATGTTTCCAATTATTTTAACTATATTGATTCCCAGGTGTTTGGGCTTTGGTTTTTATTTGACATTGTCTTGTGATCACTTTGGGGTTGTTTATATTGATTTAAAGATCTTTCCATCTCCATGAGATTTTTTTATTATTCATTACTTTCTTCAAATTTCAAATTTTACATAGACTGAAGCTCCTTTACCTTTTAACAGTGATGACGTCATGACATTACGCTTCCAAAGGGTTAATTCACAAAGTCTGAGTAAACTGGAGACCTGCATGTGGATTTATTTTAGGGTAACACCTTCAGCACACTTCCTCTGTGTGACATCACGGAACATCAAAAGAAATCAGCCAAGATAACAGGAAGAGACCTGCAGACTTGTAAAAGTCTGGTTCATCAGTTTCCAGATGGCTGAAGATGGCCTGTGCATCTGGAAGTATAAGGAGTATAAGGAGTCCAGCCTATCAGGTCTTCATCTCCCAGCCGGGAATCTGTTTTGCTTCAAGATGTGTAAATCCACTCCAGAACAAAAGCTGGCAAGAGAGGGTGATTATCTACAGTGAAATGAGTCAGTTATTATCTGAAAGCAATATAAAATGTGTGATGCATTTTCTGCATCACAGAATTTGTGTGATGCACATTTCTCAGGAGAAAAATAATAAGATTTCTGGAGACATGTCCTGTGATTCTGATGAAGCATTTAAGAGTTTGGGCATCTTTACATTTGGAGGAAAAAGAGAAAAACTCTTAGCCGAGAACAATATCCCATCTGTGGGGTACGAGCGATCGCATCAAAATTGTAACTCACCTAAGATGGAGAAAACATGTTGTGTAACTTTTAACAGAGTACAGAAACATCTATAAACTGTATAAAGAAATTGAATTTATTTGTATCTGCATTTATTTTTCTTTCAACTTTATATGTTTTCTTAAAGCTCAAAAAGATGGAGAAAGATGGAGGTTTGTCTCATCTTTATTGTCCTGTGATTGTATGGGAACCTGTCCAAGCTGCATCCATTCTCTTCTATGGACCAGACTCATTTCTGCCACCTAGTGATGATAAAGAAGAGAAGAGAAGAGGTGAGTTTACAACAGAATAAAATTAAATAAACCATGAAATGCATAAATGTATCAAAAACATGGACATTTACAAAATACAGTTTGGAAGGGCCAAATGATGACAGCAATGAGAAGAAGAAGTGAAATTAAAAAGGTTTGTTTCAAAGCACTTTCTAAAAGTTATTCTAGCGAAACGGGAATTACATACATGCCAGTCATTTCTCTGCATAATTCCTCAATCTTTAATTAGTGTGTGTACTATCAGGTGGTCTGGGATTTTTATTACATCACCTATTTCCTTTATTTTCAACAAATTATTATTATTATTATTTTAAATGGGTGGAAAATGCATTTTGAGATTTGATTATTGTGTAACTTTAAAACACTATAATACTGTAGTAACAGTATTACTTCATGATGGTTTTACATATATTTATATATATATATATATATATTTTTTTTTTTTTTTTTACCTCTTTGCATGAAAGTTTTGGGGTTTGAATCCAGGCAGGGTTCCATAACTTTAATTATGAAAAATGGTTGAATGAAATTTCTCGTATAAATTCTTTCAAAGCATTTCAAACCAACTGTATGTTACATTAGTTTTTTTTGCATTACTTCTTTTAAATGCTGTGCAAAGACTGACTGGCAACCCATTTAAATACATTAGTCTGGGTAAAAATCTTTTTTAAAATAACATCATGTACTATTTTCAAGCACATTCATATTTTTTTAGATTACATTTCACAAACTCAGCTAATTTCTTAGCTTTCACTTATCAAGTGATGGTAAAATAAGTAAAATCCAAGGCAATTGAATACTACTTTGTGTCCTGCGATCATTCTTCTTTATCCAATGACAAAATAATTTTAAGATTGTCAATCTTGGGATGGCAAAATAAATATATCTGTAGACCTGTTAATCTTTGATTCTTCTTAATCAGGTGAAGGTAGATTAATTAATTGAAAATTGAAAAATCACCAGAAAGATAAGAGGATGTCACAGTTTACAAGAAAGTCATATTTAAAAATTAAAGGTTGTATTTAAGAAAAATATGACTGCATTTAACAATAATAATAATAAAAAAACCTCCTACATATGTATATGTTTTGTACCATTGTTATTCAGGTTTCTATCACTAATTATCAGGCTCTGCTATTCTGCGGTCATAAAGTTTTCCAGTATTTTTAGTGGCTACAGCCTCGCTGTCTTCATTTTCCAAGAGGTAGAGAAATAGTGACATCTGGTGGTATGACTGGGGAGTACAATGGAGTCATACCACCAGATGTCACTATTTCTCTACCTCTTGGACAACTTTAAATGCAGTTTGAAAGGCTGATGAATCGGTCCCACTTGTTTCAGTCTCTCCCTTCTCTGTCACACAGCCAAAATAATAAAATGCTGACTTCTCAAAGTGCTGCTAGTGAGCTCGTCTCAGCATAGCAACCATAAAGCCTGACCCATGAGAGAGTGAAACAAGAAAGGGAGGGGGAAGGAAAAACAGAGAGGGAACCTGCTTTAACTTCAGCTTCTGTCCTGCTGAGGGGCTTCAGCCCTGTGCTACAGTGAAGGTAGGTGGGAGGCAGCTTCCCTCCATCTCTGCTGCTTTTTCTTTGTTATATGGGGCCCATAGAGTCATTAATTTCTATTTCAGTTTGAATGACTCAGGTTGATTCAGCTAGAATGGAGTAAAAATTAAGGATGCGTTTAATATGTTGTTCAGAAGTTTTTCAGTGCTTCAGTTTGGCTATTAAATGTAAAGTTAAAGCTAAAGAAAATGTTCCGTTTGTGTGAAGAGGATTTTCCTGCACTGAAACCTGGGATAGTAGGTTACTGTTGAGGCAGCCTGCATTGTACTTGAAGGAGTTAGATCAGCCAATCGTTTTCCAACGCTCTGTTTTTAATTCGTCATAGAGGATTTGGAGATTTGTCTCTGAAAGCCGCAGATTAAAGGACAGAAGGCAAAGTTTGTTCTCTGCCTATTCATCAAATCCAGTGAAGCTCCATTAATGGCTGACATCTGTATTTCTCTCCCTGGAACAGATTGTCTTTTGGATTTTCTTCCTCAAATAAATCCTTTAAAAGTTGCTCTTCAAGGTACAGATGGTACTCAGACACAGTCTTAAGTAGCAACCCAATCTGGGGAGGATTCACACGACTGAAAGTAGCTGACTTGTGTGGCTAAAATTAATCTCAGGGCTGATTTGGAATGTTGCACTCGGATGGTAAGGCGTGGAGAAGATGACCCTGGCATGGCGAGAGATCTTGACAAAGGTCTGCTTGCTGAAGGAACCTTGGCTTTGCTCATTGAAACAGCCAAGGTTTTTTAAACCTTGAAAAAAACGTGGCTTTTTCAAGGTTTTTTGATTGCTTTGGATCTAAAAGGAGTTTGGTTACTAAAACCTGGAAGGTTTATCGATAGAAAAGTAGTGTATTAATCATTTCAGAGGATTCTTGCTTATAACCTCCACCTCCAATGTCTCACAAGTATTTTTTTTTCTAAAGAGACAAATTTCTTCTACTGCTTCAATACCTACTGTAGGTAATGTTAGTTTTTTTTAGATGCAAAGTATTTCTGAATGTAAGACTTTCAAACTCTGCCATACATATGTATTAAATCACAACAAAATAAAAGCACAGAAATCAGATGCGGTGACTAAAGTTGTGATTGTGCTTTTAGGAATTCACCAGATGGTTGGAGGTTGAAAGTCTGTACTGAGAGGAATCAACACACAGCCAAATATTCCTGATTTCCTTTCGTGCATAAACAAGCTGCCTCCACAAAATTCATGTCTGAAAATTTTTAAGAGCTCAGTTACATTTACTTGAAAAATTCACTCTTTGGCAGGATGAGAGGTAATGAAATACAAGAAGCAGCATCTTAACATTACACCTAGCTTTTGCCTATAGCATGAGGCTGTGAGGCTTTTTTTTAATTAAAAGTGGACAAAGACCTTCTGTCAATAAATTAGACAAGAAAACTAATTCATACTAAACAGCTTATAATGATATAAAAACTGGGAAACAATCATAATCTGCATCTTACGTCTTCGACACTAAGAGTATTTTTTTAATGTGTAAGTCTGAAAGGTTTTGAACTCACTCTTTATATGTGTACTGTCACTGCAGGTAAATATTCAAATTATTTTTTTATATTTCAGCACAATTAATTTTCTTATTAAAGTTTCTCACATTTTCCTAGAAACCTTGGTTAGAAATAAAAATCAAACTAAAAGATGATAAAGTAGATGATTCTTCTCTTTACTGCATCCCAGATTCATCTTGTGTATGGCTCTTCCTACTTCTGAAAAATATGATTATTATTTTTCTTTACTTTTTCACAGTAGTCTGAATTTGCCATTCTTATCAATAAAAATCAGAAAATCAATGGATATGCCTTTTTAGTGCAGTTTTCTACTCCTAAATGTCGTATCTGTAATTGTTGAATGTTGCACAGGTTCAGATCAGCCGCTTGAGGATGCATGAGTTTGACTTTTGACTGGAAAATGAACAGGTGACAACCATCAGACGGCTTGGATCACAGATTGTTTGGTTGTATCTAGAAACTCTACTGGGACTGCAGGGGACAGATGGACATTTATTATTGCATCAATTGTTTCCACTGAGGTGGACTGATGCAATAAAACGGGGGGCAACATTTAATGTCACTTTCTATTAAGTTCTTTAGTTAAAGAAATCAAAACAGGTCTATGCTGGTTTATGAAGTACAATAAAAAATAAAACCAAAAACTGAAGTTACAAAGTTTGTTAGATTTTGATTTTCATAGACGCTGTGTGTGCAATCAAGGTCCTATTTTTTATTTTTGTTTGTTTTTTAACAATTTCCATCAGTCTTAATAAAGCCAGTTCATTAAACTACATTTTAAGTTTTCCTTTATTGGCAGTGATCTATATTACGTTTCTCTGTGCATGAACTTGTGATTCATTATAAGATGACTACAATGTATTCGGGCACTAACTCAGCAGTCAAATTTTCATATTTAATTTCATGACTGTGCTTCCTCAGAGAATAGGAATAAATTGGTATTATTAAAAGTTTGTTCTCTGGTTTCTCTGTGTCCCATCACATAAAGTTCAGAGGTCAACATTTGGAGAAAGACATAAACTGTTATAAATACAGATTCCTTTTTTAGTTCATAATTTATTGTTTCATAACTGAAATTTTTTTTTTCCAAGGCTGGAAATGCACATGATTCTGTTTCTATCATGGTGAAAATGTTGGAGACCATTCAGGTCAGACACAGTCAACGAAAAGAGACTTTGCTAGTTTGTGTGTTTTAAAACCAAATCAAAACCACTTGTTCATGGTGAAAGTAAATCAGTTGATCTGTTCTCCACATGGCCTCCTGAGCTGCATCCCCTCCTCTCCTTCTTATCCTTTAAATCTCCTCTATCTTCCTCGACCTGAGGTGTGATCCAGAGTTTGTGTCCTTGGCTTTACGCATTAGAGCCACTCAGCGGTGATGCGAAGCCAGCAGAGCTGGTGAGCCGCACAGGAACAAACTAACAGGTTTTACCAGACGGTCTGATTCCATCATCCTTATGTCTGTTGCTGGATGCTTGTTTAGGAGGCCTGACACTAACGTCCATTGGTTTTAGATAAAGGAATTCATGAGCTTGTTAATTTAACTGTTAAAAAAACAGTTATTTATCAGTTTATGACTTCATAAATTGATAATCCAAAAGAGGTTGCCTCGTGTGTGGCTGATTATCAGATTGTTTTTGGACTTATTATGTTTGGCTTGGCAAAGGCATTCAGGAGGCGTCAACACAAAGGAGCAGCAGCTTTATCTAGAATTTCCCCTGGATGGTGAGGTTCCTCACTTTATCTGTGTCATCTGACAGAGAAAATTCAATTCAGCATCACTTATATCTCTTGATTTTTTAAACGTTATCCATGTCTCATGACATGATCCAGAACCAAAGCCTGTAGAAGCAGCATTCAGTTATTATGCTCCACAAATCTGGAACAAAAACTGCAAAAATGCTGAAACACTGAGTTTCTTCAAATAAAGGCTAATTACCTTCCTGTTTAGAGTCTCCTTCATTTATAGTACAACAGAACAATGATCAAAATATTTAACATGTATTTAAATGCTTGATGATTTAATGATGGAATTTGAAAAATGCTATTTATTTTTATTTATTTCACCAATGGTTTTTGCATTATGTTTTATGATGAAAAACACTTTGAAAGGTCTTGCTAGTTAAATGTTCTGTGCAAACAGACTTGATTTGATTTGACTTTACTCCATATGAGATGTAGAACACTGAATCAATCTTTTATCGTTATTTGGTATTAGAACTCCTCTCTCTTTAATAAACCTTATTCTATTACATGGCCTGAGATGATTTTACTCCTTTGTCATAGTTGGAAAAACTCTGGACCAAAAATAAAGATATTGGCCACTCAAACTCTGATGTCTCATGCCATGTTTGTCTTGTTTAAAATTCTTATGTAGGATGAATCCTCTGCTTCTTGTTGGTGTGACAGTCGCCCTGCGTTAGTGTTAGCAGATATGTTTTGGGTGGGCCTGCTTCTGTATGAGTGTTTGTCAATGATAAATAAGGGATTGCTCCTTTCAGTCCTCTCCACATTCTGCTATTCTTAGTTGCTATGTGGTGAGCGAAGGGTTTAATGTTACAAGGACTTCGCTCTGTGTGTCTCATATGTTTCACTTACGCAGGACATCAGTCTGTGGTTAATCACCTTTCAGATGTTTTAAGGTGAAGCTTCTCTTAACTGTTTGGTTTGATGATTGGGAATACATGCATTTTTATTTTATTTAACATTTGTAAGCACATGCTTAAAAGTTTAAGAAAATGTACTGAACTGTTTTCCTTTCTATCCTCACAGTGCCCTCGAATCCAGGGGTGTGCAGCAGTGTGTATGAGTGACTGTGAGTGTGTGAACCATGTCGGACCCAAGGAACATCGATGAGGATGCCATCCTCAAAGGCCTCAGCGCTCAAGAGCTGGAGCAGCTGGAGTACGAACTGCAGGAGATGGACCCTGAGGTATGGAGTGACAGTAAAACCTGCCAGGCTTTGATCTCTGACATCTGGGTCACAGCAGATTGATGGTCTAATTCAAACCTGGTGTGGGTTTTTCTTAAATCGGATCATCAGTAGATTCATACTGTAGTTCTACTGGATTTTGATGTTATCCTTTAATTTTTTTCTTTGACTTAACTCCGTAAAGTCAAGGAACATGTAAAAAAATCAACATGCAACAAAATCTACAAACCCGATTTAATATTCTGTGTATAAACTGTGCTAAATGCTTTTTTTTTTTTTATCAGAATTTTTTTTTATCAAAAATACTATGGCAAGCTCAATTCAAATTCAAATTTAAAAAATATTGTTGTTGAAGGTAATTTAATTAAAGAGTCATTGTAGATGGTGAAGGATGTGGACAGGAAAGGTCTCCTGTAGCAGTCTGTATTACAACAGTTTTGAAGAAGCCTCAGACTGAAGACACTCTGTGACAGCCTCATGAAGAGGATGCTCAGGGTTGTCCATATTTTTTCTTAATTTTATGTAAAATCTTTTTTTGCACCATAACACAAATTGAAATTATGCCTAACATCAAGGTATTGTTTCACTTTTGGAGCACCTTGCTAGTGTGTTAATTCCCTTTGAATCATTTCGCATTTTAACAAATGTTAATGTGTGCTCTGGGTTTTTATGTGACACACAGAAAAGGTTATCACTTTGCACAAGGAATCTCATGAGATCCATATTGTCAACATGTCTGTTGGAGTACATCCATGACTTTTAGCAACTCCACTATGTTCCTTCTTGCCTGCTGTGTTATTTGGTGTTCATGATTCTGACTGTTCACTATTGTTCTTTAGCAAATGCTTCCTGAATCCTTTGCATTCACACTACAGCCTGAAGTGACCCAATTCCGATTTTTTTGACATAATTCGACCTGTATCCGATCTTTTCATGGCAGTGTGAACAGCTCAGGTCGGATTCTTTTAGAATGTGACTCATATCCGATATGTATCTGATTCAAATGCGACCATAACGTCCAGGTCACATTCATCCAAACTGAATGTCACTGATTCTCAACAAATCTCACTAGTCTGTGTCCTGATACGCGCAAGTGGGATTTGTTTTGAACTTGTGTTCTCCCAGAATGCCATGCTTCCAGCTGGCATGCGGCAACGAGACCAGACCAAGAAGAGCCCGACGGGGCCGTTTGACCGCGATGCCCTGCTGCAGCACCTGGAGAAGGAGGCGCTGGAGCATCCCGACAGGGAGGACCTGGTGCCCTTCACTGGGAAAAAGAAAGGTGAGGGAAAACAGCTTCTCTGAAATCTATGAAATGAAAATGCAATTTGTGTCATTTAAATTTGTATTTTGGAAAACAAAACACGACTAAGGGTGTTCTTCACCTCTAGTTTATGCATTTCAAAAGGTTTTTTCCTTCTCCTACCAACAGCTCTACAGTGTTGCAGTCTGTGCTGCACCACTGCTCCAGAGTTCAGGGCTCTTGGTTTCAGATCTGTGTGGGATTTTGCAGCCGACTGACTTTTGAGGCCACATTCATTAAGCAGCTGCAGTCCAGCATGTTTAGATCTGCAAGTTCATGCAGTTGAAGTTTATTACATTTATTAAATAAAAACTAGGAATGAAACAAGTACTTTTGTATTGCCAGGTGCTGTTGTGTAGATTTATTCACATAAGAAAAATGAGAACGTTATGCTTCATAGCTCTTAAACACTTTTATGAGAACTATCATTCGTCAGAACAGAGAAAGAAATCAGCAGAACATCATTTA
Organism: Micropoecilia bifurca; assembly: GCA_903067075.1. Taxonomy (NCBI): domain Eukaryota; kingdom Metazoa; phylum Chordata; class Actinopteri; order Cyprinodontiformes; family Poeciliidae; genus Micropoecilia; species Micropoecilia bifurca. Next base: position 58,000 of record CAEGAF010133108.1, on the reverse strand, counting down.
ATATTAGATTGCTTTGAATATTGAAGTCATGCTGTTTGATTTTCTTTTTTTCTGGACTCCAGGAAAGACATTTGTGCCTAAGAAGCCAAAGGAGGTTCCCCTGCATGAGCAGGTGATCCTGGAGCCAGAGCTGGAAGAAGCTCTGAAAAATGCCACAGATGCAGAGATGTGTGACATTGCAGGTTAGAAAATCTTCACAGCGCTGATCAAACACTTAAGATTAACTAAATATGTCCCTTTAACTGAAAACTGTCTGTGCCTAAGATCATAAATGTTTTTATAGGATATCATTTCTGTTGCTGTTTTGCAGCAAGAAATCTTAAAAAAAAAACACAAGTTTATTTTGCTCTGCCATATTTTTCCCCATTCAGTTTCCCACCAACAGCTGCTGTCTAGCCCATAATAATGGCCCACAATGCATAGTGTGATCTCATTGTTTTCACAACGGCTGCTGTGACCCACATAGTTCAATCATGCAGGGCTGTTGTCTCTGCTGTTGGCTTCAAATTGTTTCCCTCAACACTAAGATGTCAAAGTTGTCCCGAGTTAACAGACGCTGCCAGAAACGCAGAAAGCTCCAATTCCCCGAGCTCAGCAAACACTAAAATAAATAAGCCTGGCTGCAGGCCACTGAAGAAAGGGTGGAGAGGATGTAGGGATGGTGAGAGCAAAGATACTGTATCTGCCCCAAGCAGACATGTGTGAAGGCTCTGTGTTGAGTGATAAAGCCACAGTTTTCCATGTTTCCTGAAGGTCGGAGTCCTTAAACTTCAGTTTAGGATGCAGAATGTGGCGCTGCTTCGAAGTAATGGCTGGTAATTGGAGAAGGTTGGGTCTGTCTGCAGTGGATGAAACTGAATCATTAAGAGATTCAAGTTTATTGAGAGTGACAAAGTAGGCCGGACAAGCAGTCACACTCTCCTGACAGTCCGGTCAGACAAGCAGGCATCTGGAAAGGCAGAACGAGGGAGTGTGTTTGTCCAGCAACTGCGTGTTTGACCCTGGACAGCATCCAGATCAGGATTAAATCTCAGTAAGCCCCTGTCAGGCTTTGTGTGGGGAAACACATTAAAATATGTGTAAAACATCCAATCTGAGCTCAGATGGCACCAGGCAGGTTAAGGAGAAAAGTTGGGATTTAAAATTTAGTCCTAATTTTGACAAACACGTTTAATCTGAGTTTAAGTATTTTATATCAATAGTCTACTTTGAGTCATAAAGCCACCATGGGTTATTGTCAGGGCCAAACCAGATGACGTCCAGGTGTTAATGGCCAGAAACACATCTATCTCGCTCCCAGAAGTCCCTGCCCCCTTAACTAGCAGCAGCTGTCGCCCCTGGCTGCTCTTCTCTCTCAAGGCTCTTCCCATGGCTCCCCTGTCCGGGTCAGGAGGCTGGTGGGTGGGGAGGTGGGTGCTGTCACAGCAGTTGGCTTCCACATCAGATGGGTGCTGGCAGTTTACAAGACCAAGCAAATAACAAAAACAGTCTGCCTCCTGCTGGTGACAAACTGTAATAGCAGCAGACAAAGAAAGTTTGGGTAAAATACTTTACTTTCATTTTACCTTAAGGTAAATTATGGATCCTTCCTATACTAGATGCATTTGTTGTATATGTTGTTATATTCGCTGCAAACTTACAAATTGTTGCCAGGTACATGATTCAATTGATTTCAGCTTATTTATATGGTGCTTATTCACAATGAATATAAATATCAAATATAAACACTAACTCATTATTGAAATTGTGGTACATCTTGCATGTTTTTAAACTGAATATCAGAGAAAATATGGTACTTCTCACCTAATGACTACGGTGGTTTGGATGTTGTTTAGAGAATTTAATAGCCTCAGCAATTATTGTTACCAACTACAAAAGTAGGTCAAATTTATTTAAAGAAGTTTGTGTTTATTTTACAAACACAAACTTTAAAGAAATGAGTGTTTATTTCACAAACACAAACTTTTAAAAAAAATGTGTTTATTTCACAAACAAACTCACTGGAAAAACTGAGCCTTTGATTCCAAAGCAAAACATGTGGAAAATGTATTTATTTTTTTCCTCATATTTCTTTTTAAAATCTAAAAATACAGTTTGAACTGAAAAATACTTAAAGATCAGTTTTAGAACCCATGTTTCTGAGAACTGTTTGATCTTCATTGTCCCACCGTGGATAAATGTAACTAGTAACAGCAAGGTAAATGTCAATAGAGGCATGTTCAAACTAAGGTGAACAAAAATATAAAAACAGAAATATAAGAATAAATTGGTGTAAAATAAGGCCAAATTTACAAAAAAAAATGTCTATATTTCTTGCTAAGAAATATACGCCAACTAATAATAACATCCCCTTTGAAATATTCATTTTAAATATCATCAGTCAGATTGCTTTTATTTAGTTTTCTTCAATTATTTATTTTGTGTATTTTCTTTTTTACTGTCATTTATCTCTTAGCATATAATTTAACAAATCCTGTCAAATGTGAATTTCCATTCATCCATCCTTGCAAAACTCTGACAGGACATCCAGGTCCCTACTAAGCTCAGTAGAAAAAAAAACAATATTTTTGCTTTCAAAGAACATGCAAAGAAGCTTACAGTTCATTATGACAATCTGGTTTACGAACAAACCAGAGTGTAAAAACGTATCTTCAGACACAGTAGCAGCACAGATTTAAAAAAGAAAATGGACTGTAAAGCAGGCTGTGGCATGTACATCTCAGCAGTGACCATGACACAGCTGTGTAGTGATAGTTTTCCTCTCCTTGCAGCCATCCTTGGAATGTACACACTGATGAGCAACAAGCAGTACTACGATGCTCTGGGCACCACAGGCACAATCGCCAACACAGAGGGCATCAACAGTGAGTGACACTCATTCTAGAAATGCAGATTAGTTGAATAGTGCTGTATAATCAAGATTCATTTCACTCTGCATCTCTTTAGCCTCACTTGTGTCTTCCTGTGGCATCCAGGTGTTGTGAAACCAGATCCATTCAAGAGCTTCCCTGAAGAGCCTCCGAACCCCACCAATGTGGAGGAGACCGTCGAGAGAATCCTCAACAATGACAGCTCTCTGACTGAGGTCAACCTCAACAACATCAAGGTAGTTTCAGGCGTACATTACAGCAAGAACAGCAAAAAACTGCTACTTAATTCATTTTTTGATTCATCCAAAAAAAATAAATACTTTGTTTTTTTGCCAAATATTTGTTATGTCACCAAGTGCCACAACACATAGTCTATTAAATAGTTTAAGTCATTTGAAGCTGGCTCAGATCAAGACTACCGATTTAACCTTTTGACCTGTAGGACATTCCCATCCCAACACTAAAGGAGGTCTTTGACGCCATGAAGGAAAACTCCCATGTAGAGGTTCTAAGCATTGCTGCAACTCGTAGCAATGACCCTGTGGCTTATGTGAGTACATTGGTGTTTTTATTAACAGTAACAGCAAAAAAGTTTAAGATTTTGGTGTTAATGACTTAATTTATTCTTTTACAAATTAGATACATTTCTTACCATCTACTTCACGCAGTTCTGTGGTGTTAAATAAATACAATTTTAATATTTCCCTATTCAAAAATTAGCATCCTTTAAGTGTTTGTCGTAAAGTTTTAATCTATCAAACTAAAGATATAATGTAAACGTAGAGCATGTGATCATATTATGTGTTCTGTTGTTTCCAGGCATGTGCTGAGATGCTACAGGAGAACACCAGCTTGCAGAGTCTTAACATTGAGTCCAATTTTATTACTTCAGAAGGTATGATGGCCATCATTAAAGCCATGGCTAGCAACGCCACACTGGTGGAGCTCAAGATTGACAACCAGGTAGCAATACATTTAATCAGTCTAACCAGTATCAGTAAAAAAAAAATAGCAAAAGAACAAAAGATGAATCTGTTCCTGTTCTTTTATGCAGAGGCAGAAGATGGGAGACACAGTCGAGATGGAGATCGCCTCCATGTTGGAAAACAACTCCAGCATTCTTAAGTTTGGCTATCATTTCAACCAGCAGGGACCTCGGGCCAGAGCTGCCATCGCCATCACAAGAAACAATGACATGAGTGAGTAACGCCCTGATCAACACAGGCGAACAGGAACACTTGAAAGTGGCTTACATACACATCCTGGGCCTGCATGTCTGGAAAAATTATTTTTAGCTTTTAATAATGTAGTTGAACCATTATTTGGGATGATCACACAACAAACTATTTCAATTAATATATTTTTATTGGATTAGTTTATGCTCTCTAGTCTGTCCCATTATAATTTATGATCCATTTGGGATCTTTGTCCTGTCTGAACATTAGCCATGTAGCTGCTGTTTGAACTGAAGTTGGAAGTCATTTCTTATTCTATTCATCTTGTGCAATGAACCAACATCTCTGGTACTGAAGCAGATTAAAGCACCATCCTGTTCAAAAACTAAGTGCTTAGACTTTAAAAGCTCCTCCAAACGTCTAATTTGAACATGAATCTGGTATTTCTGTCATTTGTAGTTTACAGTAGCTTGAGCTTTAGTGTTTCCTGATGTTTAATTTTCTCTCATCTGACATACCAGACAAATAAAGTGGTGACAAAATCAGCTAACATTACAATTCCAAACACATCAAAACTGGTTTTGAAATGAATCTAACATTTAGGCTCCTGTCCCTGACCTTAAACTGTAGAAATTCTGTTGATAGGATTGATCAAACAACCAATAAATACAGAGGTTTTTGGTTGTTATGGAACTTGTAAAGGGACATTTACAAATGTTTGTATATATTTCAGCTTCTATGTCCTTTTCGCTATGCAAATGTTAAAATAAAAAGAACAAAAACTCTGTAACACAATCATACTTCCCATATTGCTGGTTGTACATTCATTTCATTCTGGGAAATGAATTCAAATTAATGAATAGAAGACAAAAAAAATCTGAAATAATGATTTTGATTAAACTTTTTGTCAGAACTGCATTCACCATTTTGAAAAAAAAAATCGCTTTTGTTGGAGCAACTGCAACAGAGTGAAATGTGACTGTAAGATATCTCTGCTTTACAGTTCGTCAACAGAGACTGAGATGAAGCAAACAGGAGAAACGCTCAAGTCGCTGATGTCTGACGACAGTGATGTGACAGCTTCCTTTATCAGGGGTGTGAAAGAGATGAAGCAATCATCCCAAATTAATCTGAACCATGTCCAACCTCCATGCTTAACCATTTCATTTCATTTACTGCTGAATTCATTATAAAATGATGTGGTCAAATGTGCTGTGTCTTTTTTGTGATTTAATTTGTTCATCACCAACATCATCATCACAGAGAATTATTTGATTCATGGAAACCTTTTCACTTTTGTGGTGCTAAATCTTTTGTGAGGAGGGAGACTGTAAATATTTTCAATAAAAAAATATCTATTGGACTATTTTCTTCTACATCTTTGGCAAGTTTAATTTTGTTTCTTCTACATACTTTTGCACATATGGAAATTATGGTCAACTAATGGTCAATCTATTAATATGAGTCACAAAACGTTTCTGAGGATCACATTCTCTGAATATTTCATGGCAAAATTATAACTTCAAAACTAACTGAAATTTAAGAACAAATGAATCACATCAAATTAATTATTTGAATTTTTCCCTGATCCAATGACTTTTCCCAAACACCAGAGCTATTTTTACATCCTGTTCCCTCCCTTTCTTGACCCTGAAGCAAAACAGAAATTAGCCTGCTGAGCTTGAGTTACCTTGTTCCAAATATAAGAACAACTTTAAGAGAGCTGCACTTTTGTGAACCTAAAAAGAAGCAGCTGCTAACCTGAGGATTTCAACCACTTCAGATCCTTATGCCAACTACATTTTTATTTCCTTAAAATATTTTTTTGTCTTTGTACAAATGAGACAAGGTGTCACAGGTGGCTTGTTATGATTTTGACAATATTGTTGTGAGTAGCATTATCCCCACAGAAACCTATACAAGTATTTCTGGAAATTGTTAAACTAACAGTTTTACTGATCCTAGTAAATGTTCATTTTTATGTTAATAAAGACGGTCATTGGGGAAGAAAACGAACAGTGAATCAAACTAAGACATGTTGACCCCAATGAAACAAAATGACATTAAAATGTATTAAACTAATAAAATTTAGCTCTAAGAAATCATGCAGATAACAGAATTTGGTATTAGATACCGGTAATTAATGTTTAGAAAATAATCTAAATAATAAGTGTGAAATTGGAAATGTCTACAACTCAAATCGCAAACTTTGAAAACAGACATGATAACGGCTAGGTTAAATACTAGAATGGTTTAGCATAGATTACACTTACAATATGACAATCAAGTAGATTTAAAGTTATTTGAGAAATTAAATTTGATAATTTTGCTCATGAACTCTTAAGTTCAAATCCATAGTTGATTCCTGTATGGATCCAGCAAGTTTACATTTATTAAACTAATTCACAATCATTTGACTTTATGCATGAGCTTGTTGAATGCCAATCTAGTAGAAGTAACAGTATTACTATTCAATAGTTTCCAGCAAGTGAAGTAGAAATAACTTGTGGATTTGGGAAGCCAGAGTTTAAGAGAATAAGAAAAATGCTGTATGTTCGGTAGTTTTTAAACCATGAAAATATTTGGATGGTCAGTGACAGACCGGCTGTTATTGCTAAACAGAACTGACATTCTTAATGCACGGATGGACTTGTGAAGTTAATGTGACTTGATACCTGTTAGGAAGAAGCCTACAATGTATACCTGATATATTGCTGTAAACACCCAAAGTAAAAGTAGACGAGAGTAATATGTATTAAAGAAACACAACACAAATGTTAAAAGTTATTTGGAACTTGGCAAACATTTGCAACACTGTTTTCTTCCTGTTTCTCGTGACTTTGTTTCACACCAGCAGGTTACGGCCCACAAAACATGTCTGTCGACATGCAGGCAGTGCTGGTGAGTTGCAACAACTTGTCAAGCAAGACACTGGAGTCATAAAGGTTCAAAAGGAAAACAAATACAACATTAAACAGCTCACTACAGTGGATGTGAAAAATGGGCGTTAAAGAATCAGAAAAGAAAAGCAAAACACTTTGATGGAAGACCAGAAAACTGTTTCGTTAGTTTCACAATGTCCTCACTGATGGGAGCTGTGGTTCTTCAAAACAGAGCTGTTGCTCAAGCGTACCACTGTGGCACAATAAGGGGCATCTCACAGCTCTTTGTTGCGACACTAGCTTGTAGATAAGGGAACAAGAGGTGCAGGTTCTTCCTCATCTGAGTCAAACTCCACATTCTCGTCTTTGACCCACTGGCCGTTACGATCTTGCACCCACCCATCACTTAAAACAAAACAAAAAAAAACATAATGAAATAAATGACAATCACTCTGCTGCTTTGCTATTGTTCCAACAATAAGAGGAAATAAGAAAAAATGTTTTTCACCTTTTCAGTTTGAGATAGTGCTCTATTTCCCTCCTCCTCTGTGCTGTTAGAGGTTCTGCAGCTTGTGTTAATGCCGACTGGTCTTCTGTTTGGTCTAACAATGTTGATGACGATTTATCATAATAGAAAATTAAATAACTTCAGAAATGAAACAAAATTAACACATTAATTCCCAGTGAAAGACTTTACCTGCATTAGAGTCGTCATGGTTGCTTGCTGATATTTCTGAAACTTCCGTTTTACAGGATGCAGATGGAGATTTGCTGTGTAGGTTTCCACTGGGACCTGAGCCAGTACTCATAGATCTTCTTTCAGGTTTTGTACTTGGAAAGAATGACAGACACTATATTTTAAATTGAGCTATTCTTTGTGTGAATAAAATAAAAGGAGACCGAACTTCACACAGACACACCTGGTTTTTCTGTGGCAGCTGTTATACGGGACAGTCTTTAGTAAAGCATGATGGGTGAGCTTCCGTGTTTGTGCCAGCAAAGGGGCTGAACTGGAGGGTTCCTGAAAGCACTACAAAACTCTTTTTATTAAATTACATTTAATATAAAGCTGCTATGAGCTCACTGAAGCAACCATTCTGGTAAATAATCTGCTGGCATGCAACATTCAGGCATCAAACTGCTTTAAAATGTATGGCAGGGTTCAATTTGTCAGAGTCAGAAGACATTCCCAGGGACACCATGTGACACATTTCACACAAAACAACATGATTTAAAAGTGTTAGTCAAAGACAGCTAGTTGAGATCATGATGTTTTTGATGATGAGTCATTTGCCCTCTGGTATATCTGACTACTACCTACAGATTTCCCACACATATTCATAGGAACCGCGGTAATTATATTCAAAAGTAATTCCCTGGAGTTTAACTGCTAAGCCTGGAGTAAATGACATAAATAAAAAGCTTTGCATATTATGATTATTTTAACAACGTGACACATTTTATAGTTGCATGTTTTTCCAGCAACAGTAGGTATGTTTGTCATGCAACAATAGCATGTGAAACTGAGAAAAATGCTATAAAAATGTCACAGTTTCAAAGTTTTAGAGCTCTATTCTTTTTGGAAAACTTAAATTGTTGCATTCAGGTAGATTATTAATCCTCCACAAACTGTTAAAGAGTATTCACAAGAATCCTTAACCCAAGGTCCCCATTTATGGCTGTTAATTAGGACAAAACAGCATTAAGTCAAAATGCTATGGCTGAGTGGTGAACACAGAACACAGTGAACATGGAGAAAACCACCAACCTCTTGTCTTTCTTCAGACTGGATATAGTTTTCATGTTGTCTTTTCGATATTTCATTCTTCAGCTTTGTTTTCTTGCCGTAGAATGCTTTCAATCCTGGAAAAAGAATACAGATTTCTAACAATTCACTATAATGAATTAGAAGAACATTGACATTTACTATTCATTTTATCAGTATAACTAAAATGAAAAAATAAAATAAAACTATCTTTAGAAACGGTTTCATAATTAAATAAGTCAAATTTATCGCGACTATCATTGACTATTAAAATACCATATGAAGGTATTTTTCATTTATCAATAATGTAAGAATTTAATTTAAATGTTTATTTAATCATAATGCTCCTTTAAAGTTGGACTTGTTCCTGGTGAGAGCTTAATACTGACTGTTTTAATCTTTATGGTCAAAATTTCTAGGTGTCAAAGGAATCCATTTCTTGATGGACTAGCCCTTTTAGCAAAGGAAGAGACAGGAAGTGGTCATGGGGTCCTCAGAGGTTCTGGTGCCCCCCAGTAATGCCAGATTTTTTTTACATTCTTTTCATTTCTGACGGTGTTGACAAAAACTAGGGACAAATTTCAATGGAGTTGGAAAATATATAAAAATAAATTTTAATTCAATTTATTGATACCTTTATAATTATTTATATGACTTCTTAAACTTAATTGTCATAATATATAATTTTAATATTTTTTTAATTGTTTTAAACTATTATAATGTATTGAGTTCTGCTCCTGGACAAAGGCTTTTATAGGCATCATCCACCGACTACAATGTTTAAAATAAAAATATATTCAGCATATTCCTGGAAAATATACATTGTTGTGCTGTTTTGATGACCCAGGTTAGTTTAGTCAGATATTTGAAAAAATTATATTTTGTGTATATTTTATCCAAATTTTGCACTTTATCCATAGGACCTGTTTTGGTCCTATGGCCAAAACAGGTCCTATGGTTTTAATCACTTGATTCTTTAGAATCAAGTGATTTGCAGTCTTTCTGATATAAAAGAAAGACTGCAAATTTTATTTTTACAGTACAAGACGTTGTACAATTTTACTGTGTTAAGGTTTTGCACGATGAGAATTAAGAACTTTATGAAATTAATATTATTTTATTATCCCACAGCATACAAACTTGACAAATTAACATGCTAATCATAAATAATAATAATAATAATAATTAAAAAAATCTCAAACCAGTTTTGTAAAAGGAATGAAAACATTGCTCCCTAAAGTGAATTTTTGTTTGGGAATCCTCACCTTCTAGATGCTTCTTTCCTTGCCTGTGAACCGTCAATATGTCTACAGTATCAAACACGGGGCGGTAGGAGCAGACAAGACACGTGTATCTAAAATTCAAAGAGGCAGCGGTTACTACCCATTTAAATCCACTAGATTTCCGTTACAAACGCGTTTAAAGGCAGAACTTACCTCCCATTTTTCATAAGAGCCGCTTCATCTTCCGGAATAAAATTAGACAAAAGGTCTGCCACACGACGTTTCTGGAAAACGTTTTAATAAATGTGGATATCAACAAATATTGTAAGCTGCTCATCATACAACCGATACACTGTGGTTAGTAGAAGGATGGTAGATCTAGCATTTAACGTCAGTTGCATTATATTCTTACCACAAGGGAAATGGTGTTAAATGAGCTGTTACCTTCAGAATATTGAGCTGACTTTTATCATCTCCTTCTCTTTTAAACGACATTATAAATAGAGCGGTAATCTAAAAACAGGTTTCAAAACAGATTAGCTAATGAGCTACTTCCGATAGCCGTGATGCGTTCACAAAAAAAACGTCAAATGGGTAAAAATCTAGTAACATTTGAGTAACGTTTACTAACATTTGAGTAACGCTTAATTACAAACCATTAATATATTAAATTGCTATAGATAGTTCAGATACAAAAGCGCAAATATTATTCAGTGCTTCAGTATATAACTTCAGTATGAAACTCAAAATATAGCTACTTATTCCAACTGACGTGAATGCAGCGTTCTTGACGTATCACGTGACCAATCACTCAACACCGCAGCCATGGCAACACACAGCTGCTGCCTGCGTGAGATAGAAAAAATATCATTTCTTACGGGTTCAGAGCAACTTTTCAAACGTTATATAGGCAGGTAAGGTTTGTATTTAACTACTGTTTTAATATAAATTACATATGGTTGCTAGGTAGATTTAGCAACTTTTGTTCTATGATACACTAACAGGTGGTACAAAACAGAAACACGGTTTAAAGTAGATTAAGTTGACAATTTAGCTAACCTGACTTATTGAGCTGTTAGTTTAACATGTCATCATAGAAACCCGCTCTCGTGTGAGCTTACTAAATTTGAGGTTCACTGGGAACTGCGTTCTACCTCCATTCCGGCTGCTACCAACCCAAATGTTTCTGGAACATGTCCGGGGAACGAGCGTCGTCGCCACCCGGGGGAGGCGGCCTGCTTCGCGGAAGCCGAACAAGATCTTATGGCAGCTTAACGCGCTCGTCGCTTTCTCCGGTTCGCCAGAAACTCATTGAACACACAGTTAAACCCGGGGAGACGCTTCAGGGTCTGGCTTTAAAGTACGGCGTGACTGTAAGTATTATGTACTGTTAAAACAAGAATGAAACGTTGAAATGACTGTCTGCCTTCTGTACTTTGGGAAAACGCAATGCACCACCCAGCACTTTAAAAACCTGTACAGGTGCATTTCATTTAATTACATATGGTTTTCTAAAATACAAACAAACTTTATGGATATGTTGATTACTTGAAACCTGTCTACCCTGTCAAGAGTAATAATTGTTTGTTTAATAGAGATAGTATTACTGATTCTCCAGCAAACTCAAACTGACTTGAACATTACTGAGAATATATGGAGTAATGCTACGGAACAGGATTTGGGCCATTGGGAAAAAATTAAAACAATTCTGAGAAATTCTGACTTTAATCTCAGAAAGAAATTCTGAGATAAAAGTCAGAATTCTGAGAAAAAAGTCAGGATTTTGGGATTAAAGTCAGAATTCTTTAATCAGAAATGTTTAATTTTTTTCCCAGTGGCCCTAATCCTCTTCTGTAGTAATGCAGATACCTAATAATGCTAATATATGGATGTGCATTATTTTTTATAAAAAATATATTTCTTAATTTTTATTATTTGAACAATTGAACATTAACATTTGACATATTTTATATTTTTACATAGTCATAATTATATTAATTTCACTGTTTGAACTGAATTACTTAAGTAAATTCATATTCTAATCTATTGAGCTGCACCTGTAAGCTTGATTAAATGTGACAAATATCTTGAAGCCTGACAAATAAAATATATTTTCCAGGTCGAGCTAATCAAAAGAGCCAACAGGCTGTACACCAACGACTCAATATATCTGAAGAAATCCTTGTCAATCCCAGTCCTGTCAGAGTTGAATGACCACAGCAATGGGGTAGATTCGTCTGAGGAAGACCATAAAGAAGGAAAGACAAACTGTGATACAGAGGATTATGGAGAACCTGCATCAGATCTTACTCCTGGAGATTTTTTGAAAAGACTGGATAACTCGATCAGCCAGTCCATGGAGGCTGCAGCCAGAGGATGTAAAGATGCAGAGAAACGGTACTTTTGGTGACCACGTCTTTATGCCATAGCTGTTTTAAGTGTTACCATTTACTGAAAACAAATTTTATTTGAATGATAATCTCATCAAAAAAGCACATTTCCATTCACGTACTGTAGAACTGCCATTTATTTTGTCAATATTGAACTTTGCAGCAGCACATTTACATTAATCATAAATTAGCAGATGTTAATTGACTAAGGTGATGTAGCAATGATTGCATGTGTGTGTGGTATCTGGCAATGTGCATTACCAGATACTTTAACAGTTAGACTTTGAGAATATAAAGTCTTTCCCAAAGTACATATCAGTGATTCATTTCAGCTTTTCCTTTCATCTGTTTCTTTTTATCTTTTTTTTTACAGTGTTGCAGCCCTAGAAGCAGCTTGCTCAAGCACAACGTCAGACTGGCGTCCGTTAACAAGGTCACAGAGTGTTATTTCATCATCAGGAGCCCAACTTGGGGCAATCCCCCTCACTACCACTAAGCTCACCAAGACGCTGAAAGAAAGGGAAGATGAGATCTTTGAATTGTGACATAATTTTCTTTAATGTCTTTCTGATGATTAAAAAAAACACCAGATACACATAGTGAAGGGACTAGACTGCAGTCAAGACATTAAAGAAAGGTGAAAGATCTACTAATATTGCTGCTTTGTAAAATTTAAAAACCCTTTTACTTGGTCATTAACTAAAATTTGTTGTTGAAATGTTGTAAAAATTGCACATATTTATTTGTGGGAACCTACAGTTTGTATGGAAAGTCTTTTTGTATCTGTTTGGCTTGTTCCTACAGAGAATAGGGACATGAGGATTTTGTCACATGATGCTTCAGTCCTATGTCTGCATATGGAAACGCAGCATTTAGCCGGGGAATGCAAATAGTCATTCACTGTAGCAATAAGAGCAAAAACAGATTGACATTGTATGTTGCTAACACAAAAAATGAGACAAAACACAGAAATATGTTTTTTAGGCTATTTTTAACAGCATTTTTTATTATTTGCCAGGACTTTGTTTTTCATTGTGTTATTTTATGTGATTCAATGTTTAATAAACTAATATTTGATCCTGCATTGCTGGAACATTTACAGTTTTGGTGCTTCTGTGAAATTTTACCCTATTACAAAAATGAATAACTTGACATAGCCAGAAGAGGCAGTTCCTTACAAAAGTATAAATATATCTTGAACTTTTTCACTTTTTTATCTTGTTTCAAATGCAAACTTAATGTTTTTTAATCATGATTTTAGGTTATAGGCCAACACAAAGTAGTTCACAAGCTTTCAATAAGAATTTGACAATAAAGCAAGATCACAGGGTTTGCATATCTCACTGGCCACTCTTCAGTATATCAATTAAAAATTAAAAGAATATACCACAAAGGCAAACCTACAGAAATGTCGCAATACCCCTTAACTGATAATCTGGTTAAGGCGAGCAGGTATGTGTGGCAGTATCATTCTGAAGGGATGCTTTTCTCTGACGTAAATCAGAGTTGATGGAAAGCAGGATCTAGCTATACAGAAATGCTGTGGAAGGAAAAGTTTATTTTTTCTGCAGCAAAAAACATAAAAAGTATTGAGTCAGGGGTCATGCATACGAACATATGGCATACTTTTCATTTTTTGAAACATTTTGAAAACACCATTCACTTAATCACTGACTACAACTTTGTATCTATAACCAAAGACTTCATAACATGATTGCTTTAACGTTATGAAAGGTGAAAAAGGTTAATAGGGGTGAATACTTTCCCATTGTTAATTTTCCAGTTTTATCAAATGTTGTTTGTGCAGTCAATGGCAGCAATACAAATAACTGTTCCTGTAATTGTTAAGCAGGTAATTTCCTTTTTCTTACTTGTATGTCCATCGCCACATTTCAGTAAGCAGTGCACTGTTTCTGTAGAATCACGGTTTAACCACTAGATGGTGGTGTTGCAGCACAGTGGCATCTGTCCATTTTTGTAAGACTCAACTGCTGTTTCATTTACACAATTGTACTCAGGTCTCAGTAAAAAAAATACAGTCTAAAATGTAAAACAACAATATTTTGGACCACTGATAACAGTTTAAACCTGTTGTCGTTCAAGTTATTTTTCACGTACTTTACTTACACAGGATTTGTGTGCCCACTCTGTACATTGTACAATTGAAATATCATTTCCGACTTTATCAGATATGTTCTCTAAAAGCTAAGGGGAGTCAGATTTGTTTTCAAACCAGATGTCTCAAGTTGCCTTTCCTCAGCAACTCGGCAAAAGATACATTTTGTCCACCAGTCCAGAGTCTTAAGTGTGTGTTTCCTGTTCATCTCCCATTGTGTGAAGCATGTTCCTCACATGTCATATCGTCCCATCCTCCACCAGTTTGTCGAGTCCTTTACAGATTTTAGTGAGGTTGGATCTGAAGGGTCCGTTTGGGTCATATAGTTTGGTCAGGAGCTGAGGGTCAGAGTAATGGTTGAAGACGTGGCTGATGCGATCATGAGATTTCGAGGTGAGGTGGGAGTTGACAAGCTTCAGCAGAAGATTCTTACACTCTGTCAGGTTGTCCGACATCACGGTCTTATCAAAGGTAAAGTCCACCTGCATCAGACAACACATACATTGTTAGAGAACTAACTCTTGTGCACAAAAGTGAAATCTTTCTAACAGTGTAACTTCATATCTGAAGTTCATTTCGATTTCATAAAGGTTTTTGTTTTATTTAAAGTGAAGCTAATAGTAATTTCAAGCTTTTTTACACATAATAGAAAAAAACAAATCACTCTTTTAGAAGGACAACATTTAATACGTTGTTAAACAACCTTTTGATTCTTTTACCATTTCACATATTGACTTAATTTTTCCCCACTCTACCCAGCAGACGTTCTGCAAACATATCAGATTGTCTATCCATATATTTTTGGTTTCTTCCAAAACTTTAGTATTTCTCTCATGATCCCATTCTATAGTCTGCTATCACTATGATCCTGAAAAAAATCAAATGTTCATCTTTCTCACAGACTCCTGGAGAATTTTGTGTCAAAAAATGTAATTCCATCTGAGGAAAAGTAACCCCAGACAATGGCGATACAGGGGTCAGTTGCTTTTCTGTCAAACTTTTCTCTTGGAATTGTGGCCCAAGGTTTTCATTAGCGCATAATTCTAGTGCACATTCTGCCACAGCTTGAAGAGACTTTAGTCTGGCGTGAATGATTTGTTTGGAATTAAAAGTATCTTGTTTTAAAACTCTGCCCTTTACTCCAGACATGTGGAGAATATATGAAATTTCTAGAACACAGCTAGCGCTTGACAGAAATTTATGCAGGTCTGTCAGTGGTGGTGTTGACATTTCATAGCCTCCTTAATCACATTTATCTTGGTCTGTTGTTTTTATTAATATTTGTGAAACATTGAGCTTCTGTAATGTCAGTGTTGTCCCATGTTTTACTGAGGACCATCTTCTCTGTTGAATTTTTTGCACATTTAATTTGATTGAAAACTTTCCTACAAAGTGATTGTAAATTAATATGTTTTTAAATAATGGCTTCAGCAAAAAGAACACATATTAGAAAATGTTAGTAAAATCCTACTACGATAGTTACAATTTAAAGTTAAACAGACGTCATATAGTTGATGTGAGTTGTAAACCAAACAAAATTAGGTGCAGAAATTTTATTTAACATATTAGTCACCAGATTGAGTGCATTTTAGAATTGTTTTAATGTCTGTTTTCCAGTTGAATTATACATCATATGTGTAATTTTATGTGTAGACAACATCACAAAAATATGATATTTTAACAATATGCGTGGATTTTTGAGAGCAACAGTACAAATAGCAATGTTACATGCTTAGACTCAAATGCCCTTAATATTTTATGGTAATATCAAAATTAAAGAAAAAATAATTCAATATGTAATTTAAATTCTGTTATTTCTTGTCTTGGGGTAGCATGTGCATTGAGAACAACTCACTGAAATTAGTATTCTCAAGTTCTTTCAACTTACTTGATGTTATCAAAACAATTTGTGTATAAAGCAGGTTTGAAACTTTTTACTCATTAAAACATCAAACAAGAAGTGTATGCTTGATGTCTGCTTCTTGCTAACATATTTGAAGTATTTGGCATATATAAAGCCTTTTTCATAATCAGTTATAAACAAAATGTGTATTTCTATGAGCTGGATCTGTAAAGGCTGCATGAAGTTTGCATATTGTGTTGTTAGTATCTGGAGGTTTACCTCATAGAAGCTGATGGCTGTCATGGCTCCTGTATGGAGCTTCTTCTTAAATTCCTGAGCGAGTTTTAGTTCCTCATCACTGAAACAGTTGTTTCTAAACAGCACACCAATCTTGACAGCGATCTTGATCAGGTTTTTAATGACTTTCTGAGCTGCTCCTTTATTTCCTGTGTACTCCTTTGAAACCCGGTACAGTTCATCCAGTATTTCACTAGTGGTATCGTCAATAAATCTTTGGACGGTGCTTTTGTTGGCCATGCTGCTGAGGATCTTCTTCTGTGCCTTCATGGCCAAATCCTTGGAGTTGAATGCCTCCATGGTTGCCTGAATTATCAGAGAAAATGAAAAGCATTTTACTCATTTGTTTATCGCATTAAATATCAACAAAGTCATTGACTGCTCTGCTTGAGAACATTTAAGCTTACTGATAGAATGCTTTAAAGTCAAGTTTCAGAAATTAATTACAGTTTATAGGTCTTGGAAGAGCTTGCGTATGTCAATCTATTGTTTTCACTTTCTACATACACCTCTTACTGCACGATAGAAAACTGTACTTCACCAATGATTTTTTACCACATTATCAACAATTTTCCTGAAATAAACATAATTTTTTTTATCTAGATTTAACAAAAGTAAAACCCAAAGTATTTTGCTGTTATGCAACAGATCTACTGCTCTACCACATTTATCTGTTTACTTTGTTAGAATAGCTCTTTATATTTATATATGCATTGTGCACTCATGATAACAAAAGGGACAGATACCATCAAGAGACTTAGCAGAGACTATTCATTTTCCACAGAGGTTTTAACCTCACCTAGCATCCAACATGAAGATCCCCCCAAGGAAACAGCATGAACACAACACATCCTGACAGAACTGCAAAATGTTTTTTTTATCCTTTTCAACATAATCTAGCTGAAATTATTTATTTAAAACTATTTGTTTATTCGTAATAATAAAACAAATAAAAAGTAACAAACTGAGTACATATTGGGGACACCTGATATTTATCTGGTTTTCCTATTGAAGACAACTTCAATTAAAAAATGAAAGCAAAAGCTGTTCAAGGACCTTAAATAGTTTAAGTTTCTTTGAAGATAGCTTATTCATTAATGGTGGACATGCATCAGTTTAGCTTAGTTTCTATCTCTTTGTGATCCTATGTGTTTAAGACAGAATCTGCAAAGAGATACCATTATCTTAAACAAACATACAAAGATGTCATTTTGTGTTTTCATTTGTACATGTGTAGAAGCTCACTGTGTCCACAATTTAGAGTCAGTCTCCTTATATCTTTAAGTGCATGTTTCTCCACTAACTCCCACTCCTTGCCTGTGTGGGCAAGTATTTAACAGTACCTTCAAGGCTGCATAGCTGTGACAGGTCCATGCGTGCAGTTTTAACATTGCATCAGTGCTGGGGCAAGAACGGAAAGAGTGGCACACTGTACTAAGCTGTTGACTTCAGTACTGTGGTTCGGTGCAGACATCAGCTACTCTGATAATGTAACATCCTGTGCATTAGCAGCGACTTGTGGCCCTTTACCTCTGATCTAAATGGCTTACTGATGGCTGCTTTATTGCATTTCTCTTGTCCCTCTTTGTGTATATTAGATGGTGTTTTGTAAAACCTGATGTTTTCTAGCTATAATCATGAAGGGTCAGCAGTAAAAAAAGCAGTTTTTGATAAAACCATACATGTAGTTACTCTATTCCTATCCTGGTGTAAAACTGGTGTAAAATTCATAATCTCAATAGGTTTCATTTACATGCAGAATCATTCATTTTGTACAAGTGTTACATTGCTAATAGCTGGCTTTGTTTCAAATGCTTTGGGATCCCTGTGGAGAATTAAAAAACATTCATTAGATTAATTTCCCTGAACAGTGATAATGGAAGTGGAGCACTGTGATAGCTATTTAAGATCTGTGCTTCAATCTCATTTATTTGCTGAAAAGACTAGAGGGATTTGAGAGGCGTGTGCAGTGAGCGGTCATCAGCCAGTTTTTCACATGCTGCAACCTCCATCTTTTTAGTTTTTACTGTTTCTACCTTTTTTTAAAAAAAAAATTAGGATCTCTGAGGTTGTTTTGAGAGTTTTAAGACATTTCCTTGTTACAGTACAGCCCTGCAATAGAAAAAGAAACACCTTTCTCTAATGGACATTGCTGAGCAGCAATTTGTTGGTACAATTGGATAGAAGAGGGCCTTCGAGGATTTATCAGTCTGTTTGTTGGCATTCGCCAGGGAGTGGCTGCATTACATGTTCAAGTGTTTGTTTCCCTTCTTGAAGCCTGTTGGGATTGATGAGTGTGTGCAGTGCTGCAGGGATAACAACAATAAGCAGAGGTGGAGCCATCACCCATAGATAAGGTTTTGATGTATTTCTGAATTATTCTAGCAGACAGACAGTGAAGAATATAGCAGCTGGCCTCATGACCAGTCAAAGCAAGAGTAGCGAATAGTGGGGCCATCAAGGCGAGCAGTGGAGGTAAATATTTAGCATTCCTCAGATGTCTCCAGCATTGAGCTACAGTGTTTGGGTGCATGTATGAACCTGTGTGCATCAGTAAATTCATGTCTGTAAAAAAAAGTACTGTCAGAAGACTCAGATGAGGCCTCTTTGTTTCAGCCAAACTCCATTTTACTTTATTTTTAGAAAGCAAAAATATATTTTTAGTTTAACTTCAATGTCATCAGCATCATTCATCACTGCTCCCAGGACTAATGAAGGAATGAAGTCTGTAAAAGTGAAAAGGTGGCCACCCAAAGCACCTCACAGCCTGTGATCATATCATATACATACCATTTTTGGAAGGTTTATCACTGTGTTAGGATGGTGAATGTTGTAAACAAGGAAATGTTCTCCTGTCATCAACCAGGGAACATAAAATAATAACAATAATAATGAAGATTCTTAGCATGAAAGCTGAGCCTTTTGTCTGGATGAGTCGTCATAGACTCATGCACAGACCTCTAGTTTGAGCTCCTTTTTTTCACTCAAACTGTAGTATAACTTCATATTTTGTTGAACCACCTACATGTTTTTTTTTAACAAATTAATTCAAAAATCGTCTTATTTTTATAGTAGATTCATTCTATACTTAGATGAAGATGGCAGACAAGAAAGGGTTTTGAAATCTTCAAATGTGCATATTGCAGTATCTCTTTCAAAATTGCACAACCTTTCGAGCGGTTGCAGTTTCAGCCCTCCTCACATCTGCACTGAACGGGAAGCGAAACAGAGCAGTTAGCTGAGTGTTTGTCCTTTACTTGAGTTCCACAGTTTTACACTGAAACCTGTTGCTGTCTTTAGTAGTATCTTATAACCTTCAACAAAATCAAAGCTAGCCGATTATGTTGCCAAAGTCCACTTCCTCGAGATTTCGCTCTCAGCCTGTACAAACAAAAATGTGAGCTTCACATATGCTCCTGTCAGTGTAACTTGTTGCAGCATGACTGTGTGCGAACAGATCTCTCAACTTGTACTCAAGATGGGGAAGTGGAGAGAAGTCGCTCAGTTTCCAGTCACCCCCTGACTGAGTCTGTCTTTGCTCATTGCCAGTAATAACACAGTTGGTCTGAACTGATTTGAAAGTTATTGAACGCAAAAAGATAGCTTGGTTTTCATTATTTCACCAGGAAATGAACACAGGACGCATGTCTTACCTGAGTGTTTGCTGAGTCCCCCTCCCTCCTTGTGTGTCAGATGTCTCTCTCCCTCCGCTCTGTGTATCACTTTTGACAGCACAGGCAAGTTAATTTAACAGAGTACCTTCATCTTGACCAACAAAAAACACTAAAAGCCATAAAAACAGCACTCCTGCAGCGCTTCTGTCAGTTCTCACCACCCTGTCTTAAGATAATGTTGAGTTTTACTTCCTTAAGGAACTAAATTGCTATGACACACCCCTCCGCATGTGTATGAGTCTCTCTCTCTCTGTGTTTCTCCCTCTCTTTTTCTCGCTGGCCTATCTGCTGTTTTGCTTTGAAATTCAAATTCAGACTCTCAAAACCTGTACTTCTTTCCTGCTGTTGCTCACCAAAACTTTGCCGCTCCCACTTGATGCCTGTGTCTGACCTCTCTGCTGACGTTGTGCCTCTTCTTGTTCTGACAAGTAGAAAACGCTCTGAAAGAATTTGCCAATGATCCTGTGATGCAGTCGATTGAAAGGGGAGCGGCTTAACCCCCTTTGTGTGTACACACCTTTGGTGGAATGTAGCTTCTGTCAGTGTTGCAAAGCACCATGGCGCTGCCCATGTGTCTCTTTTTAAGGTAGAATCAAACCAATGAGCAGCTACAAGCCTGTCTTCAAGTGCATGCACAGTCCAGGATCAACAGCTGGATCCAAATACAGCCTGTAAAGATTTTATATTTAATTTTATTTCAAATAAAATAGTCTAAAAATTATACATAACATTCTGGCCAGTCTCATCTGTTTATTTTAATTCAAAAGCTACACATATATAGCAATTACTTAAGTTTTACTCTTGTATCACAGTTAGTATTTTAGTTTTTGTTGCTTATTGGAGATGAAATGATAAAAATACATTTATAAACATTGGATATCTACATCTACATCTTTACTCTGAAACTATTTCCTATGGAATAAACTAAAATTTTATAAAAACTGTGATCCTTCCTCAGTGAGGCTATATTCTCTGCCACTATGAAGTCATACAATTTATAGTTAAATCGTTCTTATGAATGAGGTTTTCTTTGAAGTTGTCACTTTTATCTAATTTAGATACATATATAGAGGATGTTATTGAGCTAAATTCAGCATAGACTGCTAGATTTAACAACAACAAGGCAGTCACTTTTAGCTGCTACAGCGAACATGTCCACCAGCCTGAAGCGATGAAACGAGCCATTGTCAAATCAGGAAGTATTCCACCACTTCTAGATTTCTGTTTATCTGTGTGCGCTATCTGAATGACAAACAGCTGCAATTCAGACTATTCACAAAAAAGACATGTCCACTGAACAGTCACACATGTTAATCGTTGTCAGATGGTAGGGGTCAAAGGGCACGCGAGAGTCATGGTGGATGGAGAGGAGTGTCCGGACATGAATCAGCCCACCAGCGCACCGTGGGGACCAAAATACACCTGCCTCTTTATTTCTGCCTCCCACTCGGCACGTCTGCGAGAAACTTACTCAAGTAAAGTTGTGGCTGCTACTACCTCTTTTGCAACTGCAGCAATGAGGTAGTCACCATAGCAACAGACAGGAAGTTGTGCTTAAGCGGTTTCCTGATAGCTTCCTCTTTATCGTATAATGACATCTCACAAGGAAACACAAGCAGGGAGAAGTCTGCTGAATATCTGGTTGTGTGCGAGTGAACACACTTGACTGCGTTCATGTTCATAAGTGCAAGTGTGTGACGGACAGTGTGTGAGACGACTTGAAATGAACCACTCACTTGTCTCACTTTAACATTGTACACATGTTATGTACATGCCTCCTTGGTTAAGACATAATGAGAGGATCTTGTGTTATGCCACTCATCTATCATTAAAAGATCAGAGAAACCTTCCCATGGCCAACCCTCTCTTACACATATAGTTACTCACATAATGGCAGTGTGTTCTCACAGAGTGACTAATGTAAGAATAACCAACCACTGAGCTCAGAGACGTGCACCTGAAGCTTTAGATCTGGAATGTGATGGAATATTGGACTTTCTGCTACTGGGCTGTGTTTCCACTCAGTGCTAAAAAACAGATGGAGAGGTTGGATCAAGATAAACAGATGGAACTGGAATTTATCTCGTAAACCGTCCCCCTTCACCTTCAAGCATTTTAGGATTTGAAGGCCCCTACAAGGAGAAGAATAGAGATTGTAAAGCCTTGTGGAATTTGGAATGGTCACTGCTCAGTTTTACTTATCAAATAAGCAAAAAGGTTGTATAAAAAAGAAAATAAGAACTTATTAAAAAGAGAAATTTGGCAAATTAAAAGTCTCAAATATAACACCTGCCTTTTTGTGATAACTATAAATTTCCAAAATAAAATTTGAAATTGTGGAACTGAGAAAATAAGAGGCCTCATCTATTTGTTTTCCTCTTTATGAACACATTAATTTGAAGAAACCAAAGTCATTAAGAAGTACAACACATCTATGTGTAACTGTTCTACAACTCAAAAAAGAAAGGAAGACACAAATCCCAAATTTGATGTTAGAGATAATTGGTTCCATTGATATATTTCGGCCTATTTTGGCTCAAGTTTGAAAATAGGTTAGTAAACTGCTCTATTGACAACAAAAGTCTAAGCAAATGCTATCAAAGGTCTAAGCACACAAACTGTTGGAGGTCTTAAATACGTTTTTACAACACTGATGCTGCATTTCAAAAAATAACAAATAAAAAGGCCATATTGAAGATGTAAGCTTATCTTCAAGTGTTTAGTCAAGCAGCTCATTCTCAGTTTATGTTTTACAAGAAGACTGACTTAAAAACTTATATTTAAAATAATGACTCCAGCAATAGTTTAGTTATTAATTTTGTTAGAAAACCCTTGCATTGTTCAGGAATTTTTAGTAAAAAAAAAAAGCTACACAGCTGTTGCAAGAAAGCAATAAGTGAGATTGGAAAAACCAGGTAGGCTACTGATTTATTGCTTTCTTGTCCTGACAGTCTCCTTCTCCAGATGATAGCAGAACAAATGAAACTTTTCTGACTAGATCTGTGAGGAAATTGGTGTGTTTTTGTACTTTGCCGGCAGCAGCTTTTTCATAGAACATACTACATTGCAGGAAAAAAAATCATAATGTTAAACATACCATGGATTTGTAGCCCTGTCTTGTGTTATCTATAAATTATCCATGCAAAATAGTTCTATTTTTGATCTTATCTATCTACCTTTTATCTAATATTCATTTATTTTATCAAATAATAACTCAAAAAGGAAAACATTTGGGGATCATGTGACTGTATTTTTTAAAAGATGGCTGGTTGAGAAGGTGTTTAGCTCGATGTTACTGGAAGAAAATGTTTTGCTTTGTTTAAGGTGGGGGGATCTAGCCAATTGAATAGCTTTATGCAAATCTTGTGTATAGAGATGTTAAATGAAGCGTTGACTAAAAATGTAGCATTGTAGTCTTACAGGAGCAGTTCTTTCTAGGGTGGATTTGCGAATATTTACATAATGAATATACAGGAAAAACTTGAAAAATAAAACCATGATTATCTGTGGTTTACATACTAAGCCGGGTGGAGCAACGTGGCTTAACCCTAATAGAATTGCCTAGGTATTTTTGTTAAGAGTGCTTCAAGAGTATGGGTAATCTAGATGGCTATATCCAATCTTTGTACACCCAAAACAAGTGCCTTGTTCACTTTCTTGGCATAAAGTCAAGTCTTCCCTTGGATTCCACTTGGCCCGCCCCTTCTTACCAATCTGGTTTGCTGTATTCATAGACAAGATCTCAAGGTATAATTGCGGAGAGAAGGTTGTCTGGCTTGAGAAAGGATCTCATCTTTACTTTTCGCAGATGATGTGGTTCTGTTGGCTTCTTTAAGCCATGAGCTCTACATGTACTGGAGTGGTTTGCATCTCGGAGTGAAGCTGCCGGGATGAGAAGTAGCTCCTCTAAGTCTGAGGCCGTGGTTTACTACTGGACAAAGGTGGAGTGAAAGGCCTTCATGCCTGTCTCTATCGTTCATACTTGCCACTAAACTCAGAAATGTATGTGGGTCCTAGTCCCTTTCAGTGTTTCATTGACTAAACACAAAACCTTTTAGAAACAAGTGATCTATGAACTGGTGTAATATAATCAAATTTTTGGTGTTGTCTCTGGCAACAACATTTTAGATGAACTGCAACTGCCTGATTGATTTCCTTTCATCATTTAACCTACTGACAACAAAAGCTGAAACTAGTTTTTATATGTCCTATTTTGACAGAAACCCTTTACTTCAGGAATATTTTATATAGTTGTTAAAAGACATTATGGTTTCTTGTATGTCTTGTCAAACATATATGAGTTGCCATTTAACACAGACAAAATACGGACGTTTGTGTTTTAAACTCTTTATTTTCTGTGTTTGTGTGTGGTTGAATTAAACTCACAAAGCAGTGATTTACTAAATTAAAAACACTTTCTTTTAAAAAATTGCATCTTCACTCTAATGTTTGTTACATTTTCGATTCTCTATGCTGAGTCTGAATTTGTATTTTGTAGAGGATGTTCAACTTCCTTTTTTTCTTCAAACTGTTGATGCAAAGAGAGAGATGTTGTGAAACCTGCAAATTCTCAGTATTCTGGGTGGGGATTTAGCTGTTTGTGCTTTACAAAAATACCTCCATTTCCATAAAAGCTGATCATGCAACGCAGAAAAAAATAAATATTTTACTTCCCATATTTACAACTTAGATTAAGCATACATGCAGCATCCAGTAACTGCAACACATCCAACATTTTATTTTCTTTTAGTGAGAAAATGAATGGACATTTGCTAGATAGTAAAATGTAGTAGTAAACTGAAGATGTCTTCATGTCTCATATCCACTGCATCATATCTCTTCCTTAATCATTTCATCAGACTTTGGTTCAAAAGTTTATATGATGTGAAATAGGTTTCAAGTGTTGCAGTTTAGCTCTGCAGTCAGATAGGAGAATGCAGCTCTGTGCTTGGGCATGTTGGCAGACAGATGTTCTCTTGTTTTTGAGCAAAAAACTGTTTCTGTTTTTGCATCCATGGTTAATGCATTTCTTCGGAACATGTCCTGACTTTGCCCCTTTGTTAATGCTTTTGATATTGTTGGGGTCTCTTTAGCACCCTCTAATGTGATAAGTGGTAGTTCACTCTGGCTTAGTTTCTAAGCTGCTGGTCCTTCATGGTTAGGAGTATGTAAAGTTAACCATTTTATATTTCAGAACCCCTAAATCAGTAAAATGATTTAGATTTATTTAGAGATCCTAGTAGAAAAAAATATATAGCCAGTGTCTTTTGGATAACTGTTAAAGTTGTATTGAGGTCATTGAAAAAAAAAAACATCCATGGATTTCTTTTTGTACGCATTAGTAGGTAAATGCAAATATGTTATTTTTTTACCCAAGCAGAACAATATTTGCCCAAGCAAAGTCACACAAAAATACCAAAGTATTGGACGATTTAAAATAACTCTTGTTTCATGTCAGTGTGAGGGAAGTAAAAAAGACTGTTGATGTCTACTATCTGCTGGATCTCAGTAGTTGTGGTGAGTAAATCGTGTTTGCTGCTGACATCATGACTTCTTAAAACATGCAAAGGCAGCTAAACGGTTCTCCTGCATCCTTTCTATCTACAGGATACAGTGACCACAGATCTGACCTCCGTCCATGCTTCTGTTTGAGTTTGTTTCCTCACTACTGTCATGCAACACTGACAGAGTTTTTCTTTCCAGTTATAAGACAGTAAAAAAATTACTGTATTGATAAAATACATAGGAAATAAGATGTAAATTTTCATCAAACGTGTGAACTGTAAGGGTGTAAATGTCGGGTTTTCTATCTTTTAGAATTATAATTTAAGCTACTTCACACTTTTAGATGGAAAAACTGGGTGCATCAGAAATTCTTGCTGAAACCTTTCTCCGTCGTTAAGAGGAACTGAAACCTACATTTATCGAAACACTGAAAAAAAGATTCATTTCCTGCTTAATTATGAGACAACAAGTGTGCAAAACATAATTTTTTAATTTGCTCATTATGGATGAGATCCTCCACAAAATATAACACCTCTGTCATCCACAAATAAAAAAGTAAGATGTTACAGTAGTTCCTACAGGCATGGTTATATAAACTAAGAAAATATTTATATTTTTATCTGCATGAATTGGACTGAGAACTCATTTTTATCAGCAGCATTTGTCATTTGGCAGAACTTTCTGGATGCTAGTTAATAACTGTGCTGGCATCATATCTTGGCATGCTCCTGGTTTCCATACTTAAGGCTGTATTTACAGAGCCATTAGAGATATTAGTGAAGCATTTCAGAATTGCAAAGCCATGTGACATTGTAGCTGGCTGACTTTCTCAGAAATAAAAAGGCATTTATTTAGGAATAAGTGGGCAGTTTTTTTAAAATGGATCATTTATCTTTATAATGCAACTCTTTTTTGCACTGGATTTTAATTTGGAAACAGAAATTTTGATAATCAAAACCTGAAACAGATAGTTAGTTGTTGGAAAAGTTTAATATCTAAGTTGGCACAGCTGACTGCATCAAGTGACTGTGCAGCAATCTGTCCTCCTAAATGACCATTTAGTAAGAGTTCGTTGCATTTGCAATATTCCTTCATTCCCTCATAGCAAAAGTAAAAAACAAACACTCTTAACAAGAAGAAACTTTTGTTTGCGATAACAGCGCAAACATGCAAAGAACACAGAAAATTCATGGCTAAACATGGCCAACAGAAAACTCTGGGAAGTAAAGCATAGTACATCGATACCACCTTGATGGTATCAGCAATGGCCCATTGTTGGTTGTTCTGCAGCTGATCTTCTTTGGACTCTATCATTATCTGCAGCTTGTGTAGAGTATTTTTTTTTTACTTTTGAAAAATATATGAGACAGGAGACATCATTCTCAGTTTAACTGGTAGCAACACTGCCATGCTGAACACAGAGAACAAGGAGGCTGTGCCTTTACTGACTTTGTATAAGTGCGTAACCTTCCGCTTCACAAAGTAGTGCCAACTAAAATACAATAGTGGCAAAGCAGGCAAGCATTGCACCCATTCACTGGCTTTGTCTGTGTGAGAAGGACAGGGACATGTGTGATCTATAGAAAAAAGCTCAAACTTGTTTTCTGAATAGAGAATTTGAAGAGCAGATTGACAAGAAATGGTATCTGATATTCAATAAAGGCTCTTCTTGTTTTCTTCTTCTGTACTGAGTTGTATCAAAGTAGATTCAGACCAAAAGCACAACTCCATACTGTACTGTACTAATCTTTCGGATACATATGTCTTTTTGTCATGAGAATCCTAAAATTTCTGTAGCTGATGAGATTTTTTTTTTATCACTTCTACAAGATCAGAAACAGAAAACACTAATCGGGTCATGGCTGGTTAGTGTTTCCTGTTTCTGATCTTGTAGAAGTTATAGAAAAAAATCTCATCAGCTACAGAAATTTTAGGATTCTCATGACAAAGACATATGTATGCGGAAGATTAAGAATTCATTAGTACAGTACACAAATTAGGTCTTTTCCAGCATGACTGAAGTGGATTTAATTGATGAAATTAAAAGAAATGTGCTAAAAATTTTTAACTGAAGAAGTGGCTAAATAAAAAAAATGCTTACAATGTGATAGAAAACAACAGGTTACTTGATAAGTGATATCAAAGTAACATAGATTTCTGTGATTTCATAAGCTGCCACTGGTCGTTCATAATCTTGAAGAATTTTCCTTTCTCTGTGCAGTCTGGTTTTTGTGTTCTGTTTCTGATGAAATTCAGAGTTTATCTTCACTCATTCAAGGGCCAGCTGCACCTCAACTGATTGTTATATCTCAGCCAAAATAATCTCCCCATGGACGTCATCCAGGTTCAAATAATTCTGAACACCTTACATGTTCACATCAGACTGAAGATATACGGAAAGCCAGAGAGTCCAGGCAAATTGCTTGGACAATGACACACACTTCCATTTAAATATTTATCTTGAGAGTTTTGCTTAGTCTTCTAACTGTACACAAGTGCAGCACCTGGAGTTTGTGGTGAAAAAACATCACCGATAAATAAAATGCTAAAAAATGTTAGTTTGGAGGCAGAATAAACCACCACCCACTGGAAGGATTTGGAAGTACTCTTGCAAGCCCAATCTGTTTGTTATTCACCAAATAACAAAACCTTTAATTCAAAGTCCTAAATTCTGGCAGCATTCAGGCGAGTGATAGAAATCATGCTTCTGGTCTGACTGGTGCCATTATTCTGATAACAGTGGGATTCTCCCAACAACTCACCAGAATAGCCTGCTCTATTTTAGTGCGTTTCTGATGTTTCTTCATGCTATTAGTTTGAGTTTTCCATAGAGAGATGTAACGACAAATCAGTAATGTAGCTGTCCTTTGCTTTTAACCATTCACTGTTTGGCAACACCACTGAAATAGAGGGAGCTTCACTTACCATTACCGGGAATAATTTGTCTTTTATACTGATGAAAATGTGGTTTATTATGGCAATGACAATTTTAAATGCTGAAGATTGCAATCAGAGAATTGACAGTATTTCAGGAATTGTTATTTTGACACTTGTAGTTGGGTTGGGCCATTACCTTTCACATAAAACACTGATTACTGATTTGGGACCCCTGAGAACCTCATAAAATGTTTTAAAAAAACCTGACATGACTCTGCTCTCCGTGCATTGTGCTTTCTTTTATATTTTAGAATTAGATTTGTCAGGATAGCTACTCCTGCTCTTGTGGCAGTCATTGAGTTAATCAAAGCATAATTTATGTAGAAGACAGAGAAAACACTAGATACGTGCATTAGCAACAATAGTTTTACATGTATATATTGCTATATTCTTCTGAAATAGCTACAACCTGATAAAATGTGCTTCAAACAAAAACACAGGCAGTTAAATATAAATGAACACACTCCTAACTCTAATCAGTTCGACAGTGACTTCATCCAGGATATATTATGAATATTTCATTCTGTTCTGTCTTTTAGAGTGACTTGGTAGACATTTGGTCATCTCATCCATTCTTAATGAACCCTGTTTTATGCATTATGAACTTTAAATTAAAGAAAAAAAGGATTAAAATGCAGAGACTGTTGCCCACTCACTCTTCTTGATGTTGACCTTCTGCTTGCCACCACCACAGTTCAAACAAATCCTTC
This sequence comes from Micropoecilia bifurca, assembly GCA_903067075.1. Lineage (NCBI taxonomy): Eukaryota > Metazoa > Chordata > Actinopteri > Cyprinodontiformes > Poeciliidae > Micropoecilia > Micropoecilia bifurca. The sequence continues at coordinate 28,613 of CAEGAF010133108.1, read as the reverse complement.
AAATGGGTATAGATCTGATGAAAGTTGTCCAAAATGTGTCAAATGTTTATGTAAAAATTTTAAACAGAAAGAATGATGGGAAATGTTCTTCTAAGGGCTGGAATCGCTTCTGTGCAGCACAAACTACTGAATAACGTTGACTGTTTTAGTTATAAATTATGAAAAAGGGTCAGAAATATTCATGTTCTGATCATGTTTTCTTAGACCCAACATTTACACCTAGTTGAGAAACCCGCTGTACATGCAAAAAAACTATGCATAGAATAGTTTTGGGGTTTTCTGTAATAAAAGGGGATGGTGGATTTGGAGAGTCCAAATGCAGGCAAAAGGCAAATAAGGTAAAACACAATGACATGATACAAAAGAACTGATGAAGCAAACCTGGGACTCTATGGGAAAGATGCAGGAACCAGTAAAGTTTGCAGTTTTTATTTTATGGAGCTGATCGTTTCTGAAGACCTCAGGTGTTCAGTGAGTTGGTTGCAGAACATAAGCTTTTCCCTTAGTGATCAGAGCTCAGATGACCTGAGAGCTCAACACGGTTTATACCTGAGCAGCAGTTCTGAAAGACCAGTGGGCTCCCCCCCCCCCATCCTAGTATTCAGGACCTCATGTCCTTCATGGCTTTTTACAGGCGTCTACTCCAGCAGACATGAATCAAATGATGTTATAACCTTCTTAGAATGCCATGGAGCTGTTAATCACCCATTTATTTACGGCAGGTGTGCAGAGGCAGGGAAACACTTAAAACATGAAGGACATTGGATCCTGGGAGCCAAGAATAAAAACCTCTGCATTAGATTGTTCTGTGAATTTTAAAGTCTAGTATTTGACAAACAAGGGACTAGTGCAGTGTTTTAAGGATCATTATGATGCATCGTATAACTTAAATACAGATTTTAATTTGTGTTATTTTAATTGTCACATTTTAAATGTCACTTTAAAATGCCTTAAGTTCCCAGGTTGCTTGTTCATAGCACGAACACGTTACTGTTTCGTGTTGCTTATCTTTATTTTATGTTTTTGTTTTAAAACATGACTGAACATAAAGTAATACTATGTAATGGATGCAAATGACACAGGCAGAAACCCAGACTAGCAGGAGGGGGTTAGAAAGCTGAATTTCACAAAGGTTTGAGGTTGAGGGTCAAACCCAGTTTCCTGCTGTGGTGGAGTATTTTAAACGCTTGTGTTTCCCCTAATGTGCTTCTTGTTACCTTTCAGAAAAGGAGGTGAAGACCTTGTAAAGGCTGTGGTAGCACAGCATGAGGTCTGGCGCACACAACTAAACTTGTAGTTAAACTTCGAGGGAAGGGAAGCGGCGATATTTGTGTGGGGTGCTTGCAAAGTCATGATGAAGGCATGAATATTTTGTCCTAAAAAACTGAAATGTTTAACAGTTTTTAAAACATATGTATTTTGGAAAATGATGTGCTTTTTGTTTTAGGATTACTAACTGAGAGTGTAACTGATTTATTCAATTTCTCTGTTGCTGAATTACTATGGTAAAGAAAAAAAAATGATCATTTATATTTTGCTTGAACAGACAGAAACCTGAAAGCCTGAAATATTTTATGTTTCAGGGGTTGATGGTCTTGGTCAAACCTCAGGGAGCAGGAAAGAGTTGAAATGCAACACATGCAGTGGTGCACAGATGTTTTGGGGGCAGATGCTCAAGTGGAAAAAAGACAACCTTATGTTTTATGAAAATGTGAGACACTAGTAGTACCTTGGGTCACACTCTACATTGTAAAAATGAATAAATGTTTTCAGGAGGAAACTTTGATGTCCAAAGGAAAAAGGTCTAGCAGCTCCTTATGTATATCTTTGCACACCTCTGAACATTTGATAATACTGACTTTATAATGATTTATATATGTTTATTAATATTATTCAACACTATGCAGTTTTTCTAATACAGATTTTCAATAAATAAACAATTCTTGTCATATTGAGTTCATCTCTCTGTATCCATAATTGTTAAAAGGTGTTGCCATACTAGTTCATAGCTTTAGATTTGTTTTCTTATTTGTTTCTTTTGTTCTCTGTGTATTTTTTTCCTTTTACATCAATATGGGACTTTAATGTTTGGGCCCGTTTTACTCTCCTTCACACTTACCACCAATGTTATCCTCCTCATCCGTCCTGCTTAGGGATATTTTAAAGTGAAGTGTAGTTAAATAAATATGAAATAGAAACTGAAGACTCCAAACTTCCTTTTAGAAGAACTGGCTTAAAAGGATGTGAGCCATGCAGATTGTGCTTTGTTTTAATAACATTTGAAATGCCTCAGCTGCTTTTATTAAATTAGGGTTTTCTCATAATACAAATTTTCTATATTCATTTTTTACACCAGCTCTGCTTTGAGCAACAGTGAGAACATGTAGAAAAACTGTTTACTTTTCAGCTTTGTTTCATGTTGTTGTAAAACTCCCCCTCCTTGGGAATAACGAGCAACTGAAGAAAAACAAGGGAACAGAATGCTCCAAATCCATCAGTTAGCTGCTCTACACCATAAAATGCTAAAAGGCACTCAAAAGTAGAAAAAAGTCAGCGCTGTGTTAACCTGGACTCCAGCTGTGCCAGCCAGCACCATATTCCTCCCTGCTGAGGTTTTCCACCTGTGGCAGACATGTGAGCTCTTCGAAAAATTGCCTTTTAACAGTTGGCTGTAAATAAAACTTAAAGTAGTTCATCTGTTTAGTCTTGGGGAAAGAAATCACAGGAGGTGTATCTTTCACTTTAGTGCTGTTTTTAAGAATCCCTTTGAAAAACAAAATGACAAAGTTTCTGTGCCATTTGAAAAAAGTCCATAGTTTGAACCTAATGATAAGCAACGGTTGCCGTTATAAAAGTTGAAATAATTTTCTTGTGGACTGTATAGCGATCACTTCATTGGGCTTTCAGTTTTTCAACTGATTATTTGCACTCTGCATAATTACAGTGAATTACATGTCAAACTATGCTGCACTATGCTGGGATTGGCATTTGAAAGTTTTTGTCCTGTTTGTTGCTTTGCAAAATGCTAAAAGGGTCCATTCAAAACATTTAAATTGATAGACTGAAATGCGACAGATTTTTGCAATTTTAGCGTTTTGACTTGCAGAAGCTGCTTATAAATTTTAAACGCATGAATGTTCTGACAGTTGTCCTGTTAGAACAGAAGAATCTGAACTTTCTGGAAGGATTATATTTTCACTGATATGGAAATGCTTTCACATCCTGAAGAGTGAGCCAGATAATGCATGTGGGAAGGGAAATTTGCAAGAGCCAGCAGTATTATTACATTTCCTCAATCAAAATGATGCAAACTGATCTATATAAAACTGTATACATTTTGCCATATTTTTTGATAAGATGCCAGACAACCATTTCAGTCAATCAACTCTTCCTTGATAAATTGCAGAGACAGTAACACTTTCATATCCTCCTGACTACAAGGAAAAAAAAAAATCCTACAGTCTTTGTAAAGTAAGAAAATGTTTTATGCACTTTGTCTCTACCCATGTGTTATTACTGATAAATGCCATTTTTATGAATTAGAAAAGGGTACGCACAAAAGTCGCACCCCTTCACATGTGGTATTATTGAAAAGCCCTAAATGTCCTCTCCAGACACCAAACGGAATAAATTCAGTAGAATGCAGGGTGTGGGAGATATTCAAGTTTAGAAATGTCATCTAAAGAGGACAAAAATGAACTACTGGTAGTCATGAGGATATAGGAAATACAAAATAAGTTTTAAAATGTATTTTATTTAAGTTTTAGAACAGTATTTGTCCATGTTTATGACAGACTTCTTAGTAAATGTACATTTAACAGTGAAATTACTGAATCCATTAATATAAATTCTATCTAGTTGAATCTGGTCATTGATCAGTCAAATTTGTATTGACCTGCAAGTCGATACAAATTGACTCATATTGTTGACTCTATCTCAAAGTGAGGTGACATTTTAGACATGCAGGCCATGAACTTCTTTGGACCACCACCATATCCACTAGGGGTCACTGTTACACCATTTTCTTTATTTCTAAATAGTTTCTCCAGTGCTGAGGGAAGTTGGTTTAAAGGTTAAAACCACAGAGTAACTTTGGCATATTTTTCAGACCAGGCAGGAAATATCAAGTATTTTGCTGTTATAGGACATATGTGGCCTTCTATTCATGTGCAGTTGGGGATTGCAGAGAATTAATTCAGATCCTTGTTGTCCTCCGCTGCAGAAATACCACATTTGCTCATGAAAAATGATCATGCAAACATTCTGATCCTGAGGGTCAGTGGGTTTTCTCTGATCATGTGGAGAATTAAGAAGAGAGCCAGAACAATGCTCATCCAAACATTGCTTCCCTCCATATCTTGTGTCCCTGAGCGGTAACCAAAGAGGCACCGACAGCTAACCTGTAACCGTCTGTGGTTTATAATGAGCCACTCTCTGTTCCATTTCCTATGTTCCATTTTGCCTCCTTTCTCCTCATTTCCTCCGTCTTCCAAGCGATGCCCTATTTGCCAGGTGCTACAGTCTGTCTTTAATGGTCTCCAGTCTCTCTCCAGCCTGGAAGGTCTGCTACTGCCTCTCTGCCATCGAACAAAGAAAGATAACAATGTGCTGATGGTGCCAACCACAACTCCACACAGATGCTGTGGGTGCTTTCATTAAAGATGACACACTCATCTTCTTTCGCTCAGCCAATATTGCACACTGCCTTTGCTACTTTCGTGCAAAACGAGAGGTTCCGCTGTTTCAAAAGGTGTCTCTTCATGTCATTTTTCAAACACTAACGGGAAGCTAAGGAACACCTCCCCCACACTACCTGATGTGAGCAACATAACGGCTTCGCACTTGCACAAATGGACATACAACCTTGTTTTTCTCTTCTCCAACCTCTCTTAGAGGTGCTATTTTTTCACTCTTGCATGTTTTCATTCTTTACATGGCAAAGGTTCAGGAAGTTATTGTATCAAGTTAAGTCAGCCTAATGAAGGCGTGATCAAGTATTGTGGAAGAGTTGGGGGTAGTTTTTATAAATAGAAATCTGAAAGATGTGCAAAAGTATCATGTATTTAATCCCCTGGAATCAATGCTGTAAAATCAAATTTAGAAATAATGTATGTCTACTAGAGCTGTGTAATAATATCGAAATTTTCTTTCCTAGAAAAAAATCGATATAATCGAGAGTGATTCGGTCATCAGGCTTAGAGTGATTCCTTCAGACGTTAAGGGTCAAGGTTAAAAAGCAGCTCGGGTGGTCGATGAGGCAAAAACTCGGGCGTGGGAGGAGTTTGGAGAGGCCGTGGAGAAAGACGTCCGCACTGCNGCAGTGCAGCACCAACACTGTTTATAGTGGGGATGGTGTGCTGCTGACCTCGACTCGGGACGTTGTGGGTCGGTGGGTGGAATACTTCGAAGACCTCGGCAAACCCACCTACATGCCTTCTGTTGAGGAAGCTGGTCATGAGCTTTGGGTCATGAACAAGATCACGGATACAAGCGGCCGAAATGGGTTTCCTTCGCAGGGTGGCTGGGCTCTCCCTTAGAGAGAGAAGCTCGGTCATCCGGGAGGGACTCAGAGTAGAGCCGCTGCTCCTCCACGTTGAGAGGAGCCAGTTGAGGCTCAGGCATCTGGTCAGGATGCCTCTTGGACGCCTCCCTGGTGAGGAGTTCAGGTTCCACCAGGAAGAGGGGAAGACCCAGGACAAGCTGGAGGGACTATGTCTCTGCTGGCCCGGGACGCCTTGGGGTTCCTGGAGGAGCTGGAAGAAGTGGGTGGGGAGGGAAGTCTGGGCCTCCCTTCTGAAGCTGCTGCCCCCGCGACCCAACCCCGGATAAGCGGCAGAAAATGGATGGATGATGGATGGATTAGAAAAAGCAGAGGGCATCTGAAAACATCAGTTTTCATTTCTTGCCACAGATTATCGATAGCATTTTAATCTGGATTTAGATTGATCTATCCCCATTTGACTTTCATTTCACAATTATTCCACTTCTCCTAAAAAATACAGTGAACCTTGAAGATGTAAAGTGCCAAAGTACGGAAAACCTGAAGGGTGTGAATACTTTTACAAGTTGCTGTACTATGGAGGAAAACATCCACACAAATTAACAGGCTGAGCAACATAAACTGTACTGGTTTTCACAGTTGCAGCCCGAAATCTCTCAAGACTAGATTCTGCTTTCCTTTTCTGAACTGAAACTGCATGAATGAATCCAGGGTTGTGTAAAATGTAACAATTTGCCTTTGTGGAGGAGATAGATAATGCTCTGACCCCATCACTGCACCTAATGACAGTTTGTCTAGATTTGATATTTCATTCATTCAGTCTCTCCAGCCTACAGCAGACAAAAAATAAGGAAACATCTTCTGTATTTCTCCCATGATACCTCTCTCTTATCACTTTTATGGTACACATAGTGGACTCTGCACCACAGTGCTGTGCTAGCTGAATGCTAACAGTGTCACTGTATCTTCTGGCCCCAAGCAGGAACCAAACTTATTCTTTTGCGTTACTTATTTATTTTCCATAATTGATCCACCATTACGTTTTCACCTTATTTTGTCAGTAAAATAATTCAAGACAACTTTCTCTTTTCAAACCCGCTTTATATCTTCATTACTCTCTTTTTGTGCATCTCAGAGTTATTCAAAGAGGTACTTTGGCACTGTCAGAGTGAGATAAATGCAGTTTCTCAAATCTTAGGCTGAATTCTCTTTTTTGGATTCAATAAAGTCCTCTGCTGCTGCTTAAATGTCTGTGATATGTACTTTTCTGGTATTACTTATTTCAACGGGAAGCTAATAGCACCTGACCAATATGTGTTCACATTCATGGCGCCTCTCTGCAGGCACACCAACTGCAGCCGATAGAAACGCTCTGCTCTCAGAGGTGTAAAAATAGTGTCAAATTCTAACAAAGGCAATTCTAAAACCAGAGATAAGAAAGGTGTGTGGGGGGGTGAGGGGGGGGGGGGGAGCAGAGGAGGCGGATGGGATATGGGGTGTTGCAGACTGTTCAGAAAAGAAAGAAAATTCACAGCTCCAAAGTCTGCATATAAATATTCTATTAACTTCAGCAGGTTCCATAACGGCACAGCAGTGCGGTTACGCATTCTTTGCCTGGCATTGGAAATGAAATTATTGTGCTGGTGGAGGCAGTGGTGGTGAAATGGCCGTTTCCTTTCTTCCAATTTTCTCCCCTTCCCTCCTTCGCTCCTTCGCCTTATCACGGGTGACACTAATCCAATTTCAACTCTGCTTGTGACAGCTCTAATGTGGTTTTGTGCACCGATTCTACCCCCCCGAATGCAACCGAACAAACACACAAGTGGTCCATGCACACTTTGAAAGGTCACATACTGGAAAGACACAGAAAATGCACATATTTTTATATAGCATCAACCACACACATATCTCTGAAAAGTACAGTAACATATAAACAGTACGGAGAAAGTAAAAAATTTAATAGTCCCACAAGATGGGATTTTATAGAAAAAAAACTGGACTGCAAAAGACGAGTGTTGCTCAATTAATGTTGCCAAAAAGGTCCTTTTCAGAAGCAGATGAATAAAAAATGTTATTAGATCAACAGATTAGATGTTAGTTTTGGTGCAATATTCCTTTAGATATCACGAAAATCTCAGTAAATTAGAATACAGTTATACAATTAAATTTCAGTATTTCAGAACAAAAAAATGTGAACCCAAATTTCTATTGCACAAAATGTGATATATTTTCAAAGTTTGTTTTTATTGATTACAACTCAAAACCAATGAAAATGCACCATTTTGTTTAGTTTATTTTTTATTAGATATGAAAAGTAGATATTAAATTATGGGTATACACTAAAGGAGTATGAGAAAAACTGCTGACTTACATCAGCCCAGACTTATTGACACCTCGCACCAACAGGATTAGCCACAAAATGTCAGTTACATAAAAACAGAAAATACGATAAAATTCCATAAAAATCAACAGCAATATATGTCGGTATTTTATCACTCAATGTCAGGAGCCTTAGAATTTTGGATTTTGAAGCACATTTACATTTCTTGAGATGGACCTGTGTTTATGCTGCATTCATTGGGGTCTCCTTTTTTTATTATTATTTTTCACAATTTTCAGAATCAACTTTATTGCCAGAGTATGCAGAGAAATAAGGAATAAAACTTTAGCTCCACTTTGCTCTAAATGTACAATTTAAACATGAAAATATTAAATTTGTGGGAGAAATCAAATGTGTAAGAAAAAATTGCTCTATAATACTAAAAAGAAGAGAAGATTGTTTGAATAAGTACATCACAAAGTAATACATCCAGAAAGAAATAGGCTCTTGTCTAGTTCGGTTACCAGGAAATTGGTAACCGAATTTTTATAAAAGAAAGTTGCTGTGCAGCATTGCTAGACTTCTATATTTAGATTATAAAGATAAATCTGGATGTTGGGAGGTTTTCCATTCATCCCCAGCAGAATAAACGTGGCAGTATTGCATCAGCCTCTGGGGGATATTTTGGTGGAGAAATTAGTCTCTCTGTGCCACTGTGATGGATTTCTCCCTCTTTGATTATTGAATCTTGCTGCTGAATTGAGAGATCAGGAACAAGCCCAGGGCCTTTTGATTCCTGATGATTGACACTGAAGCTTGATGTTTGCCAGTGATGGTTTAGAGATCACATTGTGGAAGCTGCAAAAGAAAAACACAGTCACAAACAAAATAAGTATTGAACTGTTTCAAGATAAAGTACAACAATAAATCTGACTTAATATAGATTTCAAAGAGAAGCCAAAAATACACAAGTCATCTTTAAGATGTTAATATAAACCGTTCTTGCCAAGAGAAGAGTTAAGGACTTCTCAGAACTCTGACAAACTTTTGAATTTTCATATTTGAATTTTCATATTCAAATCCAATGCAAAAAGCATTGGATTTGAATATGAAAATTATTTCTTATTTTGTACTGAGTTAATAGGTTCATTTTAAAATTAATAAGATTAGTCACTATAATAGCTATAATATTTTTCTGTTTATTAACTATTGGAATTTGGCAATGGTTTTATTGGTTATATGTAACACGAACCACAATGTACTTGTACTTTGTACAAGCACATCTTCTCGGTGTTAGCAAGTGCAGGGTGGAGAGTTAAGGTTAACTCAGATCTTTCAGGAAATCTAGTTGCTGATCTGACTGAACCTGGACCGAGTAGAGCGCCTTGGTAACCAGTAGCTGATATCATTTTACTGGTCTTATGATACCAGCTTCATTAATAGAGAATAAACAGACATTGTAGCAGGAAGAGTCAAAAACAAGTGTTTGATTCATGAAAAGTTGAGGCGTCTCAAAGAGGATTTTCTCTTTTCACCCATATTGTGGGTAATCATCGTGTGAAAGGGCTTATTTTTTATAGATGGTTCATTTTGCTGTTGATTTCATCCGTTTACTGTGGAACAAAAGGGTGATGGGATAATGTCATTTAATTGTTGTAACAGCTATCAACTGTCTCTTCAAATGCTCCTTTTCTCTGTTTTATCCAGTCGTCGGTTTGACATTACCTGCCTGTGTTCAACTGATTTTCCATCTGCCCACGTTGTTTTTTATGGCCCCACCAACCCACATTGGACTGATTACAGCTGAAGGCAGATAATTGTTCACATTGGTAGTAAATCAGTTTCAGGTTTAAACTAAAAGCAGGCTATTATTTATTTTATTTCATAGGGACAAGTAGTTACATTTAACATATATTCTATTGCACTTATGGCCATAACTAATTTGTATAGCTTGTCCCTAGAGGGCCCTTTACATGAAAGGCCATTAAAACACACAAACACATCTAGCAACAAAGAGCAAATAAACATGTCATGCTAAATTAGCTGTGATCACATCTGACTTCTTTTTAAAACCTAAGATCACATCTGTTTTATCCCCAGTTTGAATCGAGGTGTTCCCCTGGTTAGAGCCATAAAGAAAATAAAACACGAATAAATAAATAACTTCTGTTCAAACATTTATGCATTCATTTTAATTAACAGTGCTTTATAAAATGTATCAAACTGAAGTACATTTCATTTCAGCAGAACCTGACAGCTGTGTAATCAAATAGGTTTTTCTATTCTGGAGTCTTCAAAACTCTGTAAATTATTCTTGGTGGTTTGATTATCGTGGCTTTTGCAAATATTCAGTTTTGAGAAAATCGGGGATTTCATTAAAGCATTAGAGGCAGAAAATGGCAAACAACCCCTCATCATTTTGAAGTTATAAAAATAGATTTTTGCCAGTTTTACAGCCTTTTCTAACCATCCATCCATTATCACACATTATCTGCGGTCAGGTCGCGGCTACTTGGGCTAGCTCCTCTGGAAGAATCCCAATACTTTCCCATATTAGTCGTCCCTCCAACATGTCCTGGTCCTCCGCTGGGTCTCCTCCTGGTGGGATGTGACCAGATCCCCTCACCAGGGAGGCATCGTAACCAGATTCCCCAGCCACCTCAAAAGTCTTTTGAACATAACTTACACAGTTGAGGTTTGTGCCCAAAGACAGGATATTACAGAATGTGACCTCTAACATGGACATTTCACAGCTAGATTTCAGAATGACTAATGTTTTAAAAAATTACTTCATAACTACTAACTATACGTTCTTACTTTGCAGTTTCCAAAAGTGCAAAGTAAACTTTCATACAAGTATGAATGCCATTCATTCAAGATTTTGTACAAAATTCCATTTGTCAAGACAGTTTCCATTCACACTTCTCCATGTTTTGGATCTCTGTGGAACATCGGTCACATGTATTTGAATATTTGCACTGGAAACATTTGAAGTGCGAAATAAAACAGTTTTTACCGTGACGACAAAAAACAACTCTGAGTACAAGTGCTGTAAAGGTTGTTGCAGAAAACGTAATGTTTTTGGATACAACCTTCAGCAGATCACTGATTGCCTCCAATGTCTATTTTTACTCTACGACTTTCCTCTGGGAATTGTTCAGTAATTGTGCCTCACCGTTAAAGAAGCCTCGCTGGTTTCTGCACAGCTGGATCACAATATCTTAATGGGAGACAAGGTCAGGGATTCTTTGTTTAGATACTCCACTGAGGACAAAAACAGAAGACAAATTGTGGTGAAACAAAAAGACAGACGTCGCTGATTGCAGCATGGAGGTAATTGGATCACAAAAAGGTAATTTAAAACAGGGTCGCAGTCAGGCTGTGGTGGGCCTGCTGGCGTGTGTGTGTCTGTCATTTTGTGGCATATTGTGGGACACACACACACGTCTGGTGAAGTAGTTCAGTCGGTGCTTGTAAATCATTCTCTCAAGAACACATCAGAGATCATGACTGTTGTATTGTTTACATAGAAATAATAGATGAACTTCTCTCTCTCAGTTTTAACCACATTCATCAGAAACTGTCATCCAACACAGCCTGAAACCCCAGAATCTACACTAACAGATCGATAGCAGTGGTAATGAAAAGCTCGGCGGATAATAATAGTCTCCAGTTTGTTTTTAGTAACTCCTTTTTCTTTTTTAGAGATAGAATCAGCAATCGATGTGCTGATGTCATTGATTTGGGCAGAAAAGGACATGGCTGGACATAATTAGTTCATTTTTCTTAATATAGGACCATTGGCAATTATCCAAACCTCCATTTAAACTTTTTTTTGTTTTGTTTTCAGAAAAACAACTAGCATCTCACTTATTGACACTTTGTGATGTTTTGGGAGTATTTTGAAAACTCAAATTATTTTCTCTTACACCAACAGTTGGTGTCGCCTTGTGCCTTTGACCAATCTCTCACTCACAGGCAGTCTAGTCCTTTCAAAGCAGTTCCTCCATATGGTGTTAAACTGTTAAATATTTATTTTAACCAGTCCATCAGATGCTCCATATGGTGGCCACATGACACAATTGATCATGAGATACATGATGATATGTTTTTAATCTCTCCTGAGAAGAAAATAAGTAAATATAATAACAAGTGTATGCAGATCATCATTTTATCAGTATTGAAAGAAACAGCTACAATGTCACATACTCGCCACAACACAAATGTAACATTAAGGTATTTTCTCAGTCTGTGTACCAGTTGTTGCTTTCATTCGTCTATTGATCTGACTGGCTTATCTGGTCTTGATTGATTGTGGCAATTGATCGATCAAGCTAAGGTTTGTTGTTTGCCAATGAGAATTACCATTGGTCATGTAAACTTGACCAATATATTGAAATTAAAATCTGTCCTAATTTACCTTTTTCCATGTTGTGTTTTTCTTTTTAGCCTAAAAGTGAAATAGGAAAAAACAGGCATTTTTCTCCTCTTTTTGTGTTATTATAAACAAAAAACAAATTAACCAACCAATTTGTCACTAATTGATTTTTTTATTGGCAATTGAAAGAAGAGCAAATCATACACAGGTTTTTTTTCTAAAGCTGCATTTAAAACATCCTGGTCTGCAGTTATTCAAACTATAACACATCTTGATCCAGATACTCATGTGACAGAAAATAAACGACTGTTGGAAAAAGTGAAATAAGTTCTGGTATAGATGCTCAGAGATGAACTTACACCACTTAGTGCTGGAATAAATGAAGTACAACATGACAAAATGAGATCCTAAAGAGGGAATTGTCCTTTCAATGTCCTTTGCAATCTGCTGAAGCAGATTAATCCCAGAAGCACTCTGAAGTGTGATGAGCTGGTTAGACCTTCCTGCTGGATAAACTAGCACAGAGCTTCAGTGTGAAAACTCTCCCGATATATGAGGCTTTAGGTGAAGCCCTGCAGTCTGTATTGGGACTGTTGCTGTGTATCGCTGGAAATGAGTCTACAGGGCAGAACCAAACAGGAACTTCACTGCTGCTCCCTTTGCAGTTGGACAAGATTTATGAAATTAGAACTATGCAAAGATAATATGTTACCTGTGGGGTGTAACTTTTTAAATTGATATTCAAGAGACACCATGAACTTTAGAAACAAGCCTTTGGAGGTACACTTCTTTAAACTGGAAGAGATTACCATATTTGGATTATTCAACCTCAGAACCCCACAACCTATTATTTTAAACAATTGACTTCTTGATAAGATAGACTTTCCTTATAAGAAAACAAAATGTAAAACTATTTAAAATTATGCTTGACAGAAAAATCTGTGAATAGGTGAATTTATGAATACTGAATTGCAAAAAGGCGATGATCCTCTTTAGTGGACTTAAACCTAAAGAGTAAAAAATAAATTCTGGTGAGTTTTCTGTCTCCAACAGCATCACATTTCATCTGTGTTTAAATCTACCTTGTGCTCACTTTCTTTGTCTGTTATGTTTTTTTGTCATATTTATATTTGGAGATCAAAATGTATATCTCCAACACAACTGAAGGAAACAAGTGGTTAAAATAATGTGTGCTCTCTACCTATTCATGGGATGAATGCTCAGTTGGCTTTGACACGTAGTTACTAGCGGTAAAAACTGAGAACAATTTATTAGATTGCTAACATGTCAAACCTGTGAAATAATACAGTGGCATGGGAAAACTATGTATTCATCCAACAGCCACCGGTTATCCAACAAATCTGGTTATTGATAAATCTGGTTATTGATAAATCTGGTTTTCCCACTGCTACCCTGAAAGCCCAAGGTTTTTTGAAACTCAGGCACATTTTTTGTACGTGTTTAGTTTATTCAGTCAGACAGTGAGTACAACCTCTTTCAGCTGAAAAAGACTGGAGTAAACGGAACATGTGCCAGCATAGCTTTGCAAAGGCCCAATTTGCAGCCTGCATTGTCTGATTAAAAGGAAACATCCCTGGTGTTGTTTGACCAGGCTCTTTAAAACACAATGCAAATGTTGTTCCATTCTCATCTGTTATGCTCATTGCTGAGGACAAACCAATCAGAAGCTTTTTTTTTTTTCAAATTGACAAACATGTTTTATTTGGGTATCCTTCATATTGTCCACATTACAACAAGCTATTGTCAAAGCACATGTCCCACAACCACTTAGGTAAAAACATGCTTCAATCAAAGTGATTATCTTTTGAAGTTTTTATATGAAAGCAAAGATGTGCTGCATTAATGACTGAATATAGACACAGGGTTATTGTCAATTTAGTCTTTTATGTCTGTCTAGATTATAAATGATCATGGTGACAATAGAAGAAACATGTTTCAACAGTATTGTTTCTGTTAAAGTGTTTAAATGGCAACACAATAAACAATGCATTTGGCTGTCAAAGCACATACTAACAAAAAGGGAAAAGATCAAGAGCAAATACATAAATTGTCTGTTTCACAATGTAGGGTTGTGGAGCTTCTCTTCTCTGTTTTGTTTGAGTTGATTCCTCACATCGGCTTCTCCAGTGAAGGTTATTTTTATTTTGAAAGTCTTACATTTAAAGATGCAACTTGTTAAGCCAGAACCACTAAAAAGGGAAGCTGTATATTGGTTGGTTATTATTTTTTAATAAAAATCTGTTCAAGTTAAATTGATTTTTCTGTAACAAATCTGATTCAGGTTGATCTAATTTTCTGCTCCATGCTCTGTTGATTTTTTTTTTCTTCATCCATTTGAGTAAAACAGGGTTAGTTTTGTCTCTGCCCTTTGGAGTATCATATAATCCCTAGAAATCTTTAATAGGATTTCCAGTTTAATTTAAACATATTTGCAAATATTAGATACAGCTTCATCTGTCAAAGCCATGTGTTCATTTTGAAATATTTCTCCTGAAACAATTGACTTTTACTGCATATTATTGTTTTCATTTTTTTATTTTTTTTTATTAAATAGCAGGATCTCTTTCTATTGTAGGCATTGGTTACCACCATTGACATACTATCAGCTTTTATATAATTGTTTTACCCAGAAACTGTGTTGAGTTTTACCCCCTCGGTGTTTAATAATGTTCCTGGTGTTCAGGCAAAGTGTCTGTTTTCAAAACGCTTCTTGTTTTTTTTATTTTTATTTTTATATTTTATGCTTTGAAAAAGATTCATTAAGATTTAGCTGGAAGTTGCCTTGGTGCCTCTTCACCCTGTGTTTGAACCTCATCCACCAGCCTTTGCTGATTCTGAGATCTATAAAATTTATATTTTTGGTGGTGCTGAAAGTTGCTGGAGTTTCAGAAAGCCTATTTGAAAACTTCAGCTGAAAAGTTTGCAAAGCTAAACGGATATGATAATTAACTCACAATGATGAAATGTATAATGATTTTGTAAAAAAAACTACCATAAAGAAGACAAACAAGTAAGGTTATCAGTCAAACTAGGACTAATAACACGCTACGTTAGGCAGATAGGAAGGAGGTGGATAGGTATTTCCCTTTATTGAGTTTGCACAGTAATGAGTTTTGTGAGGAAGAAAAAATAGGTTATTTTCTGCAGGTAAAACAAGACTTGAACCAATTTTCCTAAGCTATTTAATTTCCTGTGCAATAACCAGCATCCTGTTTCCACATAGTCTCTGTGTTCCAACAGTACAGATGCTGCTTTGATAATGTGCCACTTTTACATCTAGTCTAACCGACTAAAACAATTCAGGCACATTTTTAATTTTGCCTGATTTATAGAGCAAAATAACCTGGTTGGATGAAGAAAAAAGAAAACTTAAGGCATGAACTGTGAAATTCATGAAAAATATTACAATGATTATTTTCAGTAAAGTTGCAACATCTAACCCTCAAAGCACCATGCTGTCCGCAAAATATTATTTGGTGTTGAACTTGCTCTAGAAATACACTGATCTGTCCTCGCGCTTGGCTGCGGTTCTATTGTGCTCAAATCCTTGATATGTTGAGATTTTTTTTAACTCTTGGACTCTTCCTTTCCCCTTAGCCACATTCTTCAGGCAGATAAGTGTTACAAAGAGCATATTTTCAGTTATCTCTAGTATAAAATGACATAGAACTTTTACATTTAATACTGTTAATTCCCAACACTGCCAGTGAATCATGGTGAGAGTCATTATCTCGCCTGGAGTGGATGGAACCCATTTATTCCAAGTTTTCAATAACTAATCGAGGTCACAAAAAAATCTAAATCAATATTTTAAACCTCAACTGCCTGCAAAAAAGGTCTACATCAGTGAGAAATGTTTTACATTTGAGGGAAAATTTAATAGTTTAAAGATTTCAGTTTTTGTTTACTTCCAACTACAGTGCTGGTTAATATCTCCAGATAGAGTTATACTTTATTCATCTTTGTTATGCTCAAACTATGAAGTTTGAGCATAACAAAGTTAACCGAATGTGTTCATTTGACCATGTGTGTTTCCCACACTGGTCACTTTACTCAGCAAGGCTTAAAGGTTTCTAGTTTTGTGATGACTAAGAATCTGCCACTGGACATGCACACTTTGATCAATTCTTCTAAAGAAAAGTTGCTGCAAAACTGATATTTAAATTTTTCAAATTAAAACTCCCAATTACCGCAGTTCCTTTGTGCTTGACCTGTGAGCAGCCGGTTCTCTGAGATGCCTTTGGCAGTGGGATGAGATTAACATACAGCTTGTTGCACAGCACAAGCATAAGGCGCCTGCACCAAAGGTACAGTGGATTGTTGCTGCTTTACTATCTACCTGGATGCTGTGTGTTGATATAAACTGGTGATCTCATCAGTATCCAGTGTGGCTGTTGGATGAATACATAGTTTTCCCATGCCACTGATGTTGGATGCTTTCAGTGTGCCAACCCACCTCATCCTTCTCGCTGTCCTTTGCCAGGTTAACATAGCCATCTGGATGTTTATTTAGCAGCTTCTCCCCCCTGGGCAATTTGCATTCTCCTCATTCCTTCCTGTTTCTCCCCCCGAGGGACTCAGTCAAGGTGTTTGCACCGGAGAAGTTCCCTGAGGAAGTCTACAAATTGAACAATTTGTATTTCCTGTATTCTATTAACATTTACAAAATTGTATCTAAATACTAAGAGCTTGTATGCAGAAAAGTATTTTGAAGATTCCAATTGCTTCTGTAGTTCAAGAGAAGGGAACTGGACTTTCTTTCTTGGTTATTGAATTTATTTTTTCTCTCATAACTTTTAAGATTACACCTGATGTACACCTGATGGTTATTCCTTGTTGATGTCATGTACTAATGGTTAAAAAGCCCAAATAGTGCCTCTTGTCTACTTGCTCTTTTATTATTAACTATTTGTCTGGTAAATTGAATTCCAATGTCAATTATTATCCAGATTGATAGAAAAGTAGGTCAAGCCATCCGTTTTGCTGTCAGTTTCAAGCATCCAGCCTAAGTGAAGCTTTATCAATTCTCTGCAGGGTATCATAAGATGAAGTAATACTATTATTGGGTCACTGCTGGAAAATTTCAGTTGCAGTTGATTTGATTCTTAAACATTGCTGAGCTGTGTGATAGTCATGGTTATAGGAGAGCTGCAGGACCTGTGCAAAAATAATTGTTTAACCTTTCCCAAAAAAAATGGTGGCAGGTGTGTATGCTTCACTAAAATAGGTTGCAGAGTGATGGTGGAAAGTTATTATTTTGATTTTTGTTTTGTTTTGTGTGTATGTTTTCCTGCACAGATGTAAATGAAAGAAAATAGTTATTGGTATTATGGACATACAGATTTGGCTCTTATGTTAATGTATGCTCTCCTTCAACCAAAAACAGTTGTACTGACAATGTTTAGGCTTATTGAAGTCATGTTTTGGTGAATGCATGCCATAAAGTACAGACTGTGTACAAGGCTTTTATCCAGTTTCATCTTTTCATCTCTGTGAAAAACATACGTGCAGTTAAACAGTTCTGGCCAGCGTGGGAGTGAAGCGCAAAATAAGAGAACAATTCAGCATAAAAAACAGCAGATGGTGAGGCATATGAAGCTAAAGGAAGATGTCATTTTATTCTAGTGTAAAATTAAATCTGAAGTAATAAGCCAAACATAATGCAAACTGAACTGTGATCACATGTTATCTGTGAAAATTCTCTTTGCATTTTCTCTCCTGCCATAACTCATCTCTCTCATACAATTATAACCATTTAAAATAGCCAAGATAGCTTTTATTGCCAATCCAATAGCCATCATGGCCTGGAGGTTGTGTGTGTTAATATTTTATCTTCAGCTTAGTGAATACCATCAGCTGGGATTTAACATTCTTTTTATTTAATTTCAAATTCCAATACAGAGGTATCAAAATCATCTCTGAATGACAATGACATTTATGAGTAATTAATGCTTTGGTGCAAGCCCAACTCTGTCCTTTAAATGACACACACTAATCCTGGCTGATTAAGGATCAGAAAACATGCTGAGAAAAAGATGCTCAGCTTCAAATTCAGCTAAAACATCACAGCCTGTGATGGCTTGTCATTGGCTTGGTAAAGCAGAGCACAGATTTCATTTGTTTTTGCTACACTATCCTGCAAAAGATTACAGAATAAATGTAAAATGCAGCAATTTCACCTATTTTCAGAAAATCCTCCTTGGTGTCAACAACTGCTGTCAAACATTTGCATTAAGTGGATTTGGCTCTTTTACATTGGTGTGGCTCACTCTTCTTTGCAGAATTGCTTATAGGCTACATGAGACTTAATTAATGGCCTACTTTTAGTCAGTTTCTGTTAAAAGTTGTTTTAATTCTACATGTTTGGCAAGAAACGATGAAACTGAACTCAACTTTCAACAAAACATCTGATTTACCTCATAAAATAATTCCCCATTATTCAACTCAAGCCTTCTTGGTTTGAAAGTATTTTACCCTTCAGAAATTAAATAATTTGACAACTTAATTTACTCACATTTGCATTACTTACTCAAAACTTAATTCATTTACGCATAATAGCACACCATTTTCTTTGCTACTGGGCTGACATTATGACCAACAACATAAAATATTAACACTAGCCTAAAAATGACAAACATTACCTGGAAAAACTACATTGGGCAGTAGAGCACAGAGGTCATCACCACAAGCCATCCCTTCCACCTTTTAAAGGTAATCAGACAGAAATTTTTAAAAATTAAAACAATCTTCTGAAGCTTTTGATATGTTCAGTTGTACCAAATGTGCTAAATGTAAAGTTTTACATCAACAATTACAAAAGAAAAACAGAAAAAAAATAAGTATTTTGATGCTGGCTGTCTTCATTAGCAACATTTTGATATATCTGTGAATATTTTATATGTTTTAAGTTGTTTGAAGGATGTCCCTATTATGAATAACATTGGAAAACCATAAAATAAGACAGCAAAGTCTGAGCTTCTCTCTTCTTCATCAGCCAATAAAGAAAGGTACAGTTGGACAGGCTTCCTTTTGAGGATAATGTTGCGACTGAAACGCTGAAATCAAAAAGAACAGGTCTGTTCAGTAAATCATTCATTGGAAGCTGAGTGAGCTTCTCAGATTTCACTATGGATAAATGTTTGCTGAAAGAGTTTTTCACTCATTTTCTGAGACCAACAGAGGTTGTTGTTGATGTTTTTGGCACCTGATAAAAGAAACTGATGCTGCCTCTGAAACTCGCTGATAAAACTTTGATGGCTTTTGTCTGAATAAAGTTGCTCAGGCACCGTTAAATATTGCAATAATATACCTGTGTTTTGTCAGCCAGCTCTGCAAGCACTGCGCTGTTTTATGTTTATGTTATATCACATCATTTTGCTCTAGATGGCAGAGAGCACCATGTTCTCCCCTTTTTAAAGCAGATTCTATTTATGAAAACATAACACCCTGTTCCCATGAAATCTCTTGCCTCCTCTCTCCTATGCAACCTCATCCAAGTTTCATCTTCCCCCGGGTCACCTGGATGCGTCTCACAATTTAGACTTGTAACACTATTGATTCACATGTAAACAGGACACTGTTCTCATTTCCCCATGTTTCCATTTCACCTAAACTCGTACATGGAAACCTTCCTTACCTCTGCAGTATAATTTGAAAATAAAATGACTACATGAACGAATGTGTGGGAATTTGTGAGGTTGATGTAGCGAGCAGGTAGCTTAATTAATGTGAAGGAATTATATTTGCAGGTATAATGCAGGATGTTAAAAAAAAGAGTATAAATCAATCAATCAAATTTTATTTGAATAGCACATTTCAGCAGCAAGGCATTTCCAAGTGCTTTACATAATTAAAGTAAAAACAGCATCTGATATTGAATAAACAGTGAGAAAGAGAAATAAAAAGAAATCAAAAAGTAAAAATAAAAACTTTAACATTTAAAACTTCTTTAGTCAAACCATCATTTGACAAGGACTCAAACCTTTTAAACTTCTTTAAATGAGAAAGATATTTTGAAAAAGATTAAAAAAGATAAAAACATTACTAAAAGTAAAAATTCAAACATTAAAAACATCTATCCACGTGAGGACTTGCCCTTATGGCAAAAACAGAGTTTTAGCAGAGCGAAAAGTAATCAATTGAAGTATTACTATTTTAGAGAAGTTGAATCACGAGTTTGTGGGTACAAAAAAGTGTGTTTGAAAATGGTGCCTCCGCAGTTTATCCTTCTTTTTTCCCTGCACTTTCTTTCTGACATTTAAAATTAACAGACTCGCTCTTCTTTTTTATTTCTAATTTTCCTAGGCTGCACCTAGTTAATGTAGCCCCTGACACAATAATAAACTGGAAGTTATTCAGTGCGTGTTCATCTGCAGGCAACCAGCTTCATCTAGCTGTTCAGATACAACTCACCCGCTGTTTCTCTGTTATGCTGGATTGCTCTGCCATTCTGATGCTTATCATCAATTTCAGTTTGGGCCTTCATTTAATGGGCCAGTCTTATTTCACACTGAAAGGTAGATTATATGCATTATTCACATTCTAATATTGCAGTGATATTACAAATCCTCCCTCGCTTCTCGTCTCCACCACATGCAAACAAACACCCCCCTCCCATACGCACTCTTGCCTTACAGTGATAAAATATGTGCATAGTTTTTACAGCTTCATCAATTGAGGAGGCGCACAGAGGCATAAGAGATTACATACAGAAGTTCCTTGAGCTTGTTTTCCTTGTTTCATCTCCCTCACATGACGATGAACTGCAGAGCTTTTCCTCTCCGAGTCTCCCTGTGCGGATTTGTGAACTTCCAACTCAGTCGCAGCAGAAACTATTGTAAACAGGAAAACAGAGCCGGGAGCCGTGGGCAGGGGAAACGGGTTGTTTTATTTGTGAGTTTAGTAAAGAGAGGTTCAGTGCACCAGGCGTGTATCTGAAGGCCTTGGAGGCTCCTCAAAGCAAGAGGCAAACTTGTCCACCTGACCACAATGTATTATTTAGATCAAAGCTGATGGAAGATGAGGGCATCTGCAGGACAGCTGGGCTTCACATAAATCCTAATGTTTTTTTTTCAATGAGAAAAAAATGAAATTGATGTATTTTATTTCATTAGCATGACGTCTTCTCAGGTGGTTGGAAAAAGTGCTAATTTCTTAAAAGAAAGCAGCTTTTCTGAGATTGTGGTTTTTAGACCTAGATTATTAAAATCTTCTTCTTTGTAAACATGACTGCTCCAAGAAAAAGCCCTAAAGCAGCAGCTTTTGAGCAAAACTAATAAATGACAATGTAAACAGAACTAAAAAAAAAATGTCCCACCATTCAGCACAACAATTTATTTGATTATTGAAAATATCAGCAGAAAAATCAGGCATTTTCAGGGAATCCATTTTACTATCTGATGCTTATTGTCAGCAGAAGGACATTGAAATTAACTCAGGCTTTCTGCAGACACTCATGTTTGAGTCCATTCTGCTTAATGCAAACAGCAATTTATTTAGGTTTAAATTTGCATCAATCTGCGTAGCTTTCCCCTCACTCAAGCCATTTCACAAGCAAATTTAACTCTGTACCTCGCCAGAATAAATGTAGCATCTGAAAACTGAAAGGATTCATTGATCTGTAGGGTTTTATTTGCCCTTCCAACCATTACATGAATACCATTTGGCTGAAGTTCATTTTCAAGACCAACTAGCAGCAGATAAACTGTAAAGTGTATGGGTGGCATGTGGCATCCCATTGTCCTTAGAAGAAGATTTTGAAAACTACATAACTGTAGCATAATTAGACCTTAACAATTATAAATTTGACTAATTACGTGGCAAAAAGTCAGGTTTGCATGAGTTTATAGCTTATCAATGTAATGTATTCTGGTTATAGTTATGTTGGTAAACGTGGGATGACATCCAGGGGGATGTAAGTAATAATGCTAATCACAACTGTAGCATAAACTTTAGTGTCTGTGAATCACAGGTCTGGA
This sequence comes from Micropoecilia bifurca, assembly GCA_903067075.1. Taxonomy (NCBI): domain Eukaryota; kingdom Metazoa; phylum Chordata; class Actinopteri; order Cyprinodontiformes; family Poeciliidae; genus Micropoecilia; species Micropoecilia bifurca. Next base: position 6,417 of record CAEGAF010133108.1, on the reverse strand, counting down.
CTCACCATAGATCACTTTTATGCATTTCAGAGTATGAAGCTTCACATTTACATGGTGTTTTGGTTTGATTTCCTAATCTGGACTGAAGATGTAATCTCACAACGTTCTGATTCTAATCTTATGTTGTAAACTTTTCCTATGCAGTGTACAGGTTAGTGTGTGACCTTCTTGGCAACTCCTGCCTACTTTCACTGATGCATTTATCATATCATGAAGACATGTATCTAAACTTATAATAATACAAAAAAGAAATGCTCTGAACAAAAGAGAACATGTTGCTTTGTAGGAACACTGTGATCTTTTGCTGCAACATTCGCTGTTCTTGCCCTTTTGGAGCTAAAAATATCAATTTTTGGAATTAATCTGGGAGGTTGTAACACTCCAGATTAGTTTTGCTTGTAGCTCCGCCAATTTTTCATCATGAAAGGGAAGAAAGGGGCTTTTTAAAAGCTGTATTTATTCAGTTAAATATTGTGTTTGGCGGCTTCATGATGTCTCCAGAACAACTGGCAGCATGGAAGGAGAGGGAGAGGAATTGTATGTTTGGCTGTAACCTTTATACCCCCCTTGATGGCAAAATTGAATCAATAAGTTAATACAAAATATTGGAAATATAAGGGCAAGAAGTCACAGTCCACCTGCTATGACCTTTTAAGAGAAATCCAAGCTGTATGTAAACAAACAAACAAATCTTACACTGCCAGGACTGTCTTGACTTTGCTGAATCTTTGCATTAAAGCAGCAGAAGGTGAGAGAATCTTACAGGTTCAGTCCAAATCAGAGCAACAACAAAAGAGTTACATCACAGAGCTCACAGCTTCCTGAAACACCCCCTGCGCTAAATGGACTTGTTTGTCTACCAAGGGGGTCCTGTCAGGAGCTCTGATGCCATTAATATTTGATGGAGGTAACCTTTATCGTATCCCACTGCTGCAGATGACCTTTTTCATTTTAGCTAGACTATATTCTTCAGTAACCTCACTTGTCCTGATTCTGGTTGGACACAATGCAGACACAAATTGTTTCAAGATCCAACTTCAGTCAGAACAGATTGTTCTCATTTTATTCACAGAAATTCTTTTATTTAATTTAACATGCCAAAAACCTGGCATCTGTTTTTTGAGGGTTTTTTTTCGAATCATGAAACTTCAAGTATGATAATGGCTGACTATTATAACCTCTAGGGAGGTTTTCTTATTTGATGTGTTATTGTCAACATATAAAATATGATTTAATATATGATTTAAACAAACAAAAAAACATTTGTTCCCTTACAAATTTCTCAGTTTGACATTTAATGCATCACTTGAAGTCTCAGATAATCAAATACATTTTAATATTGACAAATAAAGCCTTACATCAGTGATTTGAGCAGATACATTTCAATAAGCCCACATCACTGTATGAAAATATAATGTTTTTGGTATGATAACTAATTGTGGTGTCTTCATTAGCTTAAGCAGAAACTTGGTATAATAAATAAAAATACAGGCTTTAAAATATTCGTTTGTGTGCAATTATTCAACATAATGTCTTTCACTTACTGAAAAATGAGTCACTCAATAATTTATTTAGTTGAATATGATGAATATTTATTGAGTTGTACAGAGTTGGACTTGATGTTGTGCCTTGATTGATTGTCCTGCTGCATCTCTAAAATGTGCAAGGATCCTTAATTATCTCAACTGTGTGTAAGTAGAAGACTAATTGCTGTCCTGCTGACACAAGTACTGACAGTACTGACAAGTACCAACTTGTGCTGCTTGTGATTTTTTTTTCAAATAATTATTTATTTTTTGGGATTTTAGATAGATGTTCTCAAACTGAAGATTGGACGTTCTTCCAATAAATTCAGACTGATATCATTTTATAGATATGTAAGTCGAATGCTTTTGTTGTTTATGTTCATCAGGTGTGACAATATAACCGTGACTTGCCATGTGTTTTCCCCAAAATTTGTTTGCATGATTTTTATTGTGTTATTCTGAAATTTAATGGATATATATTTTTTCTTAAACAAAAGTAGTATATTTATGGTTTGTTGATAAGTTTTATTGCTAAGCAACCGTATAATTTACCATTTTAAAATGGTTATTGCAGGATCCTATTTAAGTGTTCTGTACATCATTTTGTTGTTTGTCTTCCACTCTTCCCATTCTCTGAAAAACTGTCTTCCCTGCTTCGGCAAAATTTGATTTCCCAGGAGACGCGAAGCAGCTAATCGAATGATTTAAACACTAATATTTTCAGATTCTTTTTTTTTTTTTTTTGCTTAAGGAATGCTTGCCAGTGTCTTGCCACATTTAAATGAATTAACACTGTAAGGCTCAATATCATATTAGAAAACCATCTTCAGTTTCATGTAGTGAATAATTCTATATTTAGTCAGAAAAAAGAACAAAAAAACCCCCCCACAACCTAGTCATCATCACACATATGAGAAAACATGGAATCAAGATCATGTCAAACATCCATTTTGATTCTAACTAACTTATGAAACATGTGTTTCTGGTGCAAGCACATTATTTTACTGACATAAACACAGAAAGTGGAGAAAAATGTTTAAAAATAAACTTGATCGTGTTGCCAAGTGATAAGATTAACTGTACAGATCATAAACCAAAACTGGATTACTGCCTCAATTCATGCTCCATTTTTACTCCTGTACATTCAAAAGGTTTTATAAAATGAAATAAAAATTCAAATAACAGCTGGTTTACAGTAGATGTGTGTAAAATGATGATATGTTCAAATCATTTGAGTATCCCTGCGGTAATCTGCACTTCAGGTCATTTGTACACAGCACAATTTTATTATTTTTTTTTATCACAAAGACATTTGTCACATCGTGCAGCAAGTAATCACGTCAGTCAACATGTTGAATGATTTTAAGTTTATAGTCAGACGATATTAATTGGTGATCTCTGGCTGCCCGACGGGTTTTTGAAAACCTTTCTGTAACCTTCAGCCCTTCATGGTGAACAGTGACCAAATACTTTACTCTGATTATACAGTTTACACCCATACCATACAAAATGGCTTTGCAAGCAATGTACTTATTTCATAAATGTCACTAAGCCTCACATGAAACACATTTCACGATGACATGCATAGAAAAATAAGTAACTTCGTAACTGAGTTTACAATTTAACAAAGTCTGTTTCAGAATGGTATTTGGGTGCATTTGTCGCATAACTTGTGTATGCAGTTTCCCCTTCCATATCAAGTGTTTCATTTACAGTGTCTCAGATTTGGTTACTTTATTTCCATGTCTTGGAGCAGTCTCGCAGAAAGCATATCAGTCTTCTTAAATGGGTCAATTTAAGTTGCTCTTTACGCCGTACAAGATTCAGAAGACAAATAGGTATAAAATTGCTCCAGGCGACACTGGATAATGATTTTATTTCATTCGCCGCGCAGTGTCCGGCAATATTCGGGCAGATTGTTCTGGGAGCAGATGTGTTTGTGCCATTGATCTTGGCCATCTGATAAGGAAAGTCAGCGACAAGCTGTTAACCTCAAACAGAGGGAGCATTAATCCATTTCAAAACATCCTGCTGCTTTTCACCTCGCTCCGCTCAATTTTTCCTCTTGTGCAGGCTTGCTGGGGAGAGCAACACAAGCTCTTTAGTGCTCCTGCCTCCCTCACAACTATTTTCTATCTGCCCTCAAATATGATGAATTAGCTATTTCTTGAGGAAACCATCAGAACTCCAAAATAGGCTGGTATTGGAAAACAGGGATCTGGTTGTTTCTTAAAAATCCAATGAATCACATTTGCCAGGGGCTACAAAGATTTCATGTGACGGCAGCTTTATACTGATAAGAAATTTAATAGAGAGTTTTATTGCCCTACAGCGGTTTACAGGCTTTCAGTCAACAGGTCAACCGGTTTGGAACGGTGCTTCTGTAATGAGAAACGGTACCTCTGAAAAGCATAAACCTCCGGGCGGGCGCCCAGAAACATACAAGACTAGGCACTGATACATATGTTAAAGGAAGTTTCATTGAGGGAATTTTACCATTAATGATTGTTTTTTAAAAAAAGAGCTGAAGGTTAATTGAAAGAGCCTGAAGGTAATTTATTAAATCACTTAGTATGAAACTCTGATTACGAATGAAAGGTGCGACTGATAACTGCTTCAGGAGTATTGCATGTCATTACAGGTTTTGCGCTCAGTTCCAGCACACAGTCTGATGTAACAGTTTCTAATTTAGCTAAAGTCAAGGGAAAGTCATCTGACAGCAGGAATGATGACTGGAGGATATGAAAACTGATTGAAAACCTTAAGAGGTGAGTCAGGGAAATATGAAGAATATTAAACGCTGGTTTTCAGATTCTGACATCAATGTAGTTAAGCCTGTTTGTTTTTAAAAGCATTTCTAAAAAGGTTTATCCACTTGTCTAAGCATGGTTAATCATCATCAATAAATAATGAAGTCAAATTCAGTAAAGTAAAAAAATACATTGTATGAGCTTATTGTGTTTGATTTAAGAAAGGTTAAGACACACAGAGCTTCTAGAGTTGTGAATTTTAAATTATTAATATATATTTTGTAGTAGTCTATTGAGTGCTAAGACTATTTGAACTATTACTGCTTGTTGCTTGTTAAATGTCTCTGTCAGTAAGTGACAAGAAAACATTTACAATAAAACTCAATAAACATACTCAATAAACTAGCTTTTTTTTTGCTAAACTAAACATATGTTTAGGTAGATTGATTGTCATTTCAAAAATAAGCCTTGTTTGTCACTTCGTCACATAAAAGTCTGTCTATTGGCCTGATGTTGTGATATGATATGTGATATGCTTTCCTTCAGTTACAGGTTTACATTCGAGTCTATAAGCTTCAGGATTTGGGTTTGTTACGCGGTACTGAAGTGTTGGGGTCAGATATACCACAGCCATTGTTTTAGTTATTTAATCTTTCTCCTGCCACTTATCTCTACCTGAGTGAAGTTGCCCCCCCCTCAACCCTCCCTCCACCACCTTCTTCAAATCAAGCAAAATTGGTGTCAAATGTTTGTGCTGGTTTGTGCAGCAATTTTTTTTGTGCTGATCATTTCTAGAGGTCTAGAGGTCATTCAAGGTCAACCATCCCCCCCACACCTTCTTCAGATCAGACAAAATGGGTGTCAATCAACTCGGCTACGTTTGCGCTGGTTTGTGCAGCAAAAAATTTTGTTTGTGCTGCTTTGACTTTGAATATATTAATGAAAGTGTAAAGGTCAAAAGGTCAACCAGACCCCCAACTTTTATGAAATCCAACTTTCTTTATATCTTTAAAATGAAACATTTGACACGAATTTTGTCTGATTTGAAGAAGGTGGGGGGGGGGGCAACTTCACTCAGGTCTTATCTTTCCTTGTAATTTTTATTTAGTGATCAGACATCACCCATTTTAGTTGATAAATTTTGGTGTCAACACTGTTTCCTAAACTTTTTCCTTCCTATTTATTTGCTTTGTCCATTGGAGGTCGTAAACTTACTATTAGAATAATTCAAAATTCCAATCATAGTAAGAATTTTCCCTTTTAGAAGTTAAATCATGTCAACATGTTCCTAACTTTTTAGTTATTTAGTCTCTGTAGGCTACAAGGTTGCATATCCAGCTCAAAAAGGGGCCACTGGACAACAAATTTGTAAAATCAGTTCTAAAACACTGGAAGCAAGTGAAAGGAAGCCAAAATCAATATAATAGTATTTTCTACCACTTGTTGGAAGTCTGGCACTTGACTTATGTACAGTCTGGTTTACTGAGGCCAGTAAAAAACCTTTTACACTAATCAGGACAGAGCGAAACAAGAGCTAACAGTATGACAACTGTACAGTTTAATGTGTCTAGAAGTCTTGTTTATCCATTACAAGTAAAGATTATACTGCAGTGTTCCTGTGTCTAAACACTTTGTCTTAGTGATACTAAATGTTAAAGGCTATGACTGTCACAGTATTTCTTTTGTCATATTTCTCTGGATTTTGGTGATTGGGTAAAAGCTAAACGTCCATAGAAAATATATCTTCTGTTTTGACCACACAAATTAAAACAATTGGTAATTTGACTTGTTTCTGCTAGCAATATAACCAAATTCTCCATGTCTTTCTCACTTTAAACATCAGCATCTAAAGGAATATCTAAATTTAAACCTAGTGACATCTGAAACATCTGTGATCCCTTAATTACTAAGAACCAATGTGTGATGTTTTTGGTTTGAAAAGAACGTGATCGTTTCCTTTGGTGTTAATTTACTGTAGTTTGTTGGAGGTATCTTACACCTAAAACTGGAATATATTTATCCTGTATACTTTCAGTTTGACTGACTTTTCCAGAGTTTCAGGGCTAGGGGTTGCACAGACTAGTCGACTAATCGACTAGTCGATTCTTTTCTCTGCAATGACTTTTTTCTGGGCCAGTCGA